>CM076967.1:1680803-1890803 GCA_039105355.1 Benthosema pterotum
AGAGCTGGGTTGTGGGCTTAGCTGGCTTCTGGCCTGGCACCCGGGAGGCGCCCAGCTCCCGGGTCCCCATGGCATGGAAGCCGGCAAAATGGCCCGTTGCATTCCGAAAGCGGAAGATTTTACACTCGTACTCCCCCGGAAAAAACGACACTTTCGAGGCTATTGGAGGAGGTTCTGGAGGGGTGCTTAATGGTGGGTGCCCGGGTCCAGATGGAGAGCTGGTTTGTGGGCTTAGCTGGCTTCTGGCCTGGCACCCCGGTAGGGCGCCCAGGCTCCCCGGGTCCGCATGGGGAGCCGGGCAAAATGGCCCGTTGCATTCCACGAGCGGAAGATTTTACACTCATACCCCGGAAAAAACGACACTTCGAGGCTATTGGAGGAGGTTCTGGAGGGGTGCTTAATGGTGGGTGCCCGGGTTCCAGATGAAGCTGGGTTGTGGGCTTAGCTGGCTTCTGGCCTGGCACCCCGGGAGGGGCCCAGGCTCCCCGGTCCGCATGGGGAAGCCGGGCAAAATGGCCCGTTGCATTCCAAGAGCGGAAGATTTTACACTCGTACCCCGAAAAAAACAACACTTCGAGGCTATTGGAGGAGGTTCTGGAGGGGTGCTTAATGGTGGGTGCCCGGGTCCAGATGGAGAGCTGGGTTGTGGGCTTAGCTGGCTTCTGGCCTGGCACCCCGGGAGGGGCGCCCAGGCTCCCCGGGTCCGCATGGGAGCCGGGCAAAATGGCCCGTGCACATTCCACGAGCGAAGATTTTACACTCATACCCCGGAAAAACACACTTCGAGGCTTTGGAGGAGGTTCTGGAGGGTGCATAAAATGTGGGTGCCCGAGGGGGGGGGGGGGGCTTTGGGGGGGGGTGGGGGGGTCCAGATGGAGAGCTGGGTTGTGGGCTTAGCTGGCTTCTGAGGCCTGGCACCCCGGGAGGGGGCCCAGGCTCCCCCGGGTCCGCATGGGAAGCCGGGCAAAATGGCCGTTGCATTCCAAGAGCGGAAGATTTTTACACTCGTACCCCGGAAAAACGACACTTCGAGGCTATTGGAGGAGGTTCTGGAGGGGTGCTTAATGGTGGGGTGCCCGGGTCCAATGGAGAGCTGGGTTGTGGGCTTAGCTGGCTTCTGGCCTGGCACCCGGGAGGGCGCCCAGGCTCCCCGGGTCCGCATGGGGAGCCGGGCAAAATGGCCCGTTGCATTCCACGAGCGGAAGATTTTTACACTCGACTCGTACCCCGGAAAAACGACACTTCGAGGCTATTGGAGAGGTTCTGGAGGGGTGCTTAATGGGGGGGGGTGCCCGGGTCCAGATGGAGAGCTGGGTTGTGGGCTTAGCTGGCTTCTGGCCTGGCACCCCGGGAGGGCGCCCAGGCTCCCCGGGTCCGCATGGGAAGCCGGGCAAAATGGCCCGTTGCGTTCCGAAAGCGGAAGATTTTAACACTCGTTACCCCGGAAAAACGACACTTCGAGGCTATTGGAGGAGATTCTGGAGGGGTGCTTAATGGTGGGTGCCCGGGTCCAGATGGAGAGCTGGGTTGTGGGCTTAGCTGGCTTCTGGCCTGGCACCCCGGGAGGGCGCCCAGGCTCCCCGGGTCCGCATGGGAAGCCGGGCAAAATGGCCCGTTGCGTTCCACGAGCGGAAATTTTACACTCGTACCCCGGAAAAACGACACTTCGAGCTATTGGAGGAGGTTACTGGAGGTGCTTATGGTGGGTGCCCGGTCCAGATGAGAGCTGGGTTGTGGGCTTAGCTGGCTTCTGGCCTGGCAGCCCGGGAGGGCGCCCAGGCTCCCCGGGTCCGCATGGGAAGCCGGCAAAATGGCCCGTTGGCGTTCCGAAAGCGGAAGATTTTACACTCGTACCCCGGAAAAACGACACTTCGAGGCTATTGGAGGAGGTTCTGGAGGGGTGCTAATGGTGGGTGCCCGGGTCCAGATGGAGAGCTGGGTTGTGGGCTTAGCTGGCTTCTGGCCTGGCACCCCGGGAGGCGCCCAGGCTCCCCGGGTCCGCATGGGGAGCCGGGCAAAATGGCCCGTTGCATTCCACGAGCGGAAGATTTTACACTCGTACCGCGAAAAACGACACTTCGAGGCTATTGGAGGAGGTTCTGGAGGGGTGCTTAATGGTGGGTGCCCGTGTCCAGATGGAGAGCTGGGTTGTGGGCTTAGCTGGCTTCTGGCCTAGCACCCCGGGAGGGCGCCCAGGCTCCCGGGTCCGCATGGGAAGCCGGCAAAATGGCCCGTTTGCATTCCGAAAGCGGAAGATTTTACACTCGTACCCGAAAAACGACACTCGAGGCTATTGGAGGAGTTTCTGGAGGGGTGCTTAATGGTGGGTGCCCGGGTCCAGATGGAGAGCTGGGTTTTTGGGCTTAGCTGGCTTCTGGCCTGTCAGCCCTGAGCTGCTGGACAGCCGTGGAGTGAAACTGCACCAAAGTGCTGTTTTCAGCTGTTTGGGCCTGTTTCAATGCAGTTTGGCCTATGAGCGTTTTAGACTTGTACAGTGTGTAACTCAAAAACTATGTACTCCACTGAGCTAAATCTTGCTGTGGGACCTCGTGGGGTGGCCAGGAGCCTGGGGAATCAGCCCTGAGCTGCTGTTTTCAGCTGTTTGGGCCTGTTTCAATGCAGTTTGGCCTATGAGCGTTTTAGACTTGTACAGTGTGTAACTCAAAAACTATGTACTCCACTGAGCTAAATCTTGCTGTGGGACCTCCCCAGGAGCCTGGGGAATCAGCCCTGAGCTGCTGGACAGCCGTGGAGTGAAAACTGCACCAAAGTGCTGTTTTTCAGCTGTTGGGCCTGTTTCAATGCAGTTTGGCCTATGAGCGTTTAGACTTGTACAGTGTGTAACTCAAAAACTATGTTACTCCACTGAGCTAAATCTTGCTGTGGGACCTCCCCAGGAGCCTGGGGAATCAGCCCTGAGCTGCTGGACAGCCGTGGAGTGAAACTGCACCAAAGTGCTGTTTTTCAGCTGTTTGGGCCTGTTTCAATGCAGTTTGGCCTATGAGCGTTTTAGACTTGTACAGTGTGTAACTCAAAAACTACTACTGTACTCCACTGAGCTAAATCTTGCTGTGGGACCTCGTGGGGTGCCCAGGAGCCTGGGGAATCAGCCCTGAGCTGCTGGACAGCCGTGGAGTGAAACTGCACCAAAGTGCTGTTTTCAGCTGTTTGGGCCTGTTTTCTAATGCAGTTTGGCCTATGAGCGTTTTAGACTTGTACAGTGTGTAACTCAAAAACTATGTACTCCACTGAGCTAAATCTTGCTGTGGGACCTCCCCAGGAGCCTGGGGAATCAGCCCTGAGCTGCTGGACAGCCGTGGAGTGAAACTGCACCAAAGTGCTGTTTTTCAGCTGTTTGGGCCTGTTTCAATGCAGTTTGGCCTATGAGCGTTTTAGACTTGTACAGTGTGTAACTCAAAAACTATGTACTCCACTGAGCTAAATCTTGCTGTGGGACCTCCCCAGAGCCTGGGGAATCAGCCCTGAGCTGCTGGACAGGCGTGGAGTGAAACTGCACCAAAGTGCTGTTTTCAGCTGTTTGGGCCTGTTTCAAATGCAGTTTGGCCTATGAGCGTTTTAGACTTGTACAGTGTGTAACTCAAAAACTATGTACTCCACTGAGCTAAATCTTGCTGTGGGACCTCCCAGGAGCCTGGGGAATCAGCCCTGAGCTGCTGGAACAGCCGTGAGTGAAACTGCACCAAAGTGCTCTTTTCAGCTGTTTGGGGCCTGTTTCAATGCAGTTTGGCCTATGAGCGTTTTAGACTTGTACAGTGTGTAACTCAAAAACTATGTACTCCACTGAGCTAAATCTTGCTGTGGGACCTCGTGGGGTGCCCAGGAGCCTGGGGAATCAGCGCTGAGCTGCTGGACAGCCGTGGAGTGAAACTGCACCAAAGTGCTGTTTTCAGCTGTTTGGGCCTGTTTCAATGCAGTTTGGCCTATGAGCGTTTTAGACTTGTACAGTGTGTAACTCAAAAACTATGTACTCCACTGAGCTAAATCTTGCTGTGGGACCTCCCCAGGAGCCTGGGGAATCAGCGCTGAGCTGCTGGACAGCCGTGGAGTGAAACTGCACCAAAGTGCTGTTTTCAGCTGTTTGGGCCTGTTTTCTAATGCAGTTTGGCCTATGAGCGTTTTAGACTTGTACAGTGTGTAACTCAAAAACTATGTACTCCCCTGAGCTAAATCTTGCTGTGTGACCTCCCCAGGAGCCTGGGGAATCAGCCCTGAGCTGCTGGACAGCCGTGGAATGAAACTGCACCAAAGTGCTGTTTTCAGCTGTTTGGGCCTGTTTCAATGCAGTTTGGCCTATGAGCGTTTTAGACTTGTACAGTGTGTAACTCAAAAACTATGTACTCCACTGAGCTAAATCTTGCTGTGGGACCTCCCCAGGAGCCTGGGGAATCAGCCCTGAGCTGCTGGACAGCCGTGGAGTGAAACTGCACCAAAGTGCTGTTTTCAGCTGTTTGGGCCTGTTTCAATGCAGTTTGGCCTATGAGCGTTTTAGACTTGTACAGTGTGTAACTCAAAAACTATGTACTCCACTGAGCTAAATCTTGCTGTGGGACCTCTCCAGGAGCCTGGGGAATCAGCCCTGAGCTGCTGGACAGCCGTGGAGTGAAACTGCACCAAAGTGCTGTTTTCAGCTGTTTGGGCCTGTTTCAATGCAGTTTGGCCTATGAGCGTTTTAGACTTGTACAGTGTGTAACTCAAAAACTATGTACTCCACTGAGCTAAATCTTGCTGTGGGACCTCCCCAGGAGCCTGGGAATCAGCCCTGAGCTGCTGGACAGCCGTGGAGTGAAACTGCACCAAAGTGCTGTTTTCAGCTGTTTGGGCCTGTTTCAATGCAGTTTGGCCTATGAGCGTTTTAGACTTGTACAGTGTGTAACTCAAAAACTATGTACTCCACTGAGCTAAATCTTGCTGTGGGACCTCCCCAGGAGCCTGGGGAATCAGCCCTGAGCTGCTGGACAGCCGTGGAGTGAAACTGCACCAAAGTGCTGTTTTCAGCTGTTTGGGCCTGTTTCAATGCAGTTTGGCCTATGAGCGTTTTAGACTTGTACAGTGTGTAACTCAAAAACTATGTACTCCACTGAGCTAAATCTTGCTGTGGGACCTCCCCAGGAGCCTGGGGAATCAGCCCTGAGCTGCTGGACAGCCGTGGAGTGAAACTGCACCAAAGTGCTGTTTTCAGCTGTTTGGGCCTGTTTCAATGCAGTTTGGCCTATGAGCGTTTTAGACTTGTACAGTGTGTAACTCAAAAACTATGTACTCCACTGAGCTAAATCTTGCTGTGGGACCTCCCCAGGAGCCTGGGGAATCAGCCCTGAGCTGCTGGACAGCCGTGGAGTGAAACTGCACCAAAGTGCTGTTTTCAGCTGTTTGGGCCTGTTTCAATGCAGTTTGGCTTATGAGCGTTTTAGACTTGTACAGTGTGTAACTCAAAAACTATGTACTCCACTGAGCTAAATCTTGCTGTGGACCTCCCCAGGAGCCTGGGGAATCAGCCCTGAGCTGCTGGACAGCCGTGGAGTGAAACTGCACCAAAGTGCTGTTTTCAGCTGTTTGGGCCTGTTTCAATGCAGTTTGGCCTATGAGCGTTTTAGACTTGTACAGTGTGTAACTCAAAAACTATGTACTCCACTGAGCTAAATCTTGCTGTGGGACCTCCCCAGGAGCCTGGGGAATCAGCCCTGAGCTGCTGGACAGCCGTGGAGTGAAACTGCACCAAAGTGCTGTTTTCAGCTGTTTGGGCCTGTTTCAATGCAGTTTGGCCTATGAGCGTTTTAGACTTGTACAGTGTGTAACTCAAAAACTATGTACTCCACTGAGCTAAATCTTGCTGTGGGACCTCCCCAGGAGCCTGGGGAATCAGCCCTGAGCTGCTGGACAGCCGTGGAGTGAAACTGCACCAAAGTGCTGTTTTCAGCTGTTTGGGCCTGTTTCAATGCAGTTTGGCCTATGAGCGTTTTAGACTTGTACAGTGTGTAACTCAAAAACTATGTACTCCACTGAGCTAAATCTTGCTGTGGGACCTCCCCAGGAGCCTGGGGAATCAGCCCTGAGCTGCTGGACAGCCGTGGAGTGAAACTGCACCAAAGTGCTGTTTTCAGCTGTTTGGGCCTGTTTCAATGCAGTTTGGCCTATGAGCGTTTTAGACTTGTACAGTGTGTAACTCAAAAACTATGTACTCCACTGAGCTAAATCTTGCTGTGGGACCTCCCCAGGAGCCTGGGGAATCAGCCCTGAGCTGCTGGACAGCCGTGGAGTGAAACTGCACCAAAGTGCTGTTTTCAGCTGTTTGGGCCTGTTTCAATGCAGTTTGGCCTATGAGCGTTTTAGACTTGTACAGTGTGTAACTCAAAAACTATGTACTCCACTGAGCTAAATCTTGCTGTGGGACCTCCCCAGGAGCCTGGGGAATCAGCCCTGAGCTGCTGGACAGCCGTGGAGTGAAACTGCACCAAAGTGCTGTTTTCAGCTGTTTGGGCCTGTTTCAATGCAGTTTGGCCTATGAGCGTTTTAGACTTGTACAGTGTGTAACTCAAAAACTATGTACTCCACTGAGCTAAATCTTGCTGTGGGACCTCCCCAGGAGCCTGGGGAATCAGCCCTGAGCTGCTGGACAGCCGTGGAGTGAAACTGCACCAAAGTGCTGTTTTCAGCTGTTTGGGCCTGTTTCAATGCAGTTTGGCCTATGAGCGTTTTAGACTTGTACAGTGTGTAACTCAAAAACTATGTACTCCACTGAGCTAAATCTTGCTGTGGGACCTCGTGGGGTGCCCAGGAGCCTGGGGAATCAGCCCTGAGCTGCTGGACAGCCGTGGAGTGAAACTGCACCAAAGTGCTGTTTTCAGCTGTTTGGGCCTGTTTCAATGCAGTTTGGCCTATGAGCGTTTTAGACTTGTACAGTGTGTAACTCAAAAACTATGTACTCCACTGAGCTAAATCTTGCTGTGGGACCTCCCCAGGAGCCTGGGGAATCAGCCCTGAGCTGCTGGACAGCCGTGGAGTGAAACTGCACCAAAGTGCTGTTTTCAGCTGTTTGGGCCTGTTTCAATGCAGTTTGGCCTATGAGCGTTTTAGACTTGTACAGTGTGTAACTCAAAAACTATGTACTCCACTGAGCTAAATCTTGCTGTGGGACCTCCCCAGGAGCCTGGGGAATCAGCCCTGAGCTGCTGGACAGCCGTGGAGTGAAACTGCACCAAAGTGCTGTTTTCAGCTGTTTGGGCCTGTTTCAATGCAGTTTGGCCTATGAGCGTTTTAGACTTGTACAGTGTGTAACTCAAAAACTATGTACTCCACTGAGCTAAATCTTGCTGTGGGACCTCCCCAGGAGCCTGGGGAATCAGCCCTGAGCTGCTGGACAGCCGTGGAGTGAAACTGCACCAAAGTGCTGTTTTCAGCTGTTTGGGCCTGTTTCAATGCAGTTTGGCCTATGAGCGTTTTAGACTTGTACAGTGTGTAACTCAAAAACTATGTACTCCACTGAGCTAAATCTTGCTGTGGGACCTCCCCAGGAGCCTGGGGAATCAGCCCTGAGCTGCTGGACAGCCGTGGAGTGAAACTGCACCAAAGTGCTGTTTTCAGCTGTTTGGGCCTGTTTCAATGCAGTTTGGCCTATGAGCGTTTTAGACTTGTACAGTGTGTAACTCAAAAACTATGTACTCCACTGAGCTAAATCTTGCTGTGGGACCTCCCCAGGAGCCTGGGGAATCAGCCCTGAGCTGCTGGACAGCCGTGGAGTGAAACTGCACCAAAGTGCTGTTTTCAGCTGTTTGGGCCTGTTTCAATGCAGTTTGGCCTATGAGCGTTTTAGACTTGTACAGTGTGTAACTCAAAAACTATGTACTCCACTGAGCTAAATCTTGCTGTGGGACCTCCCCAGGAGCCTGGGGAATCAGCCCTGAGCTGCTGGACAGCCGTGGAGTGAAACTGCACCAAAGTGCTGTTTTCAGCTGTTTGGGCCTGTTTCAATGCAGTTTGGCCTATGAGCGTTTTAGACTTGTACAGTGTGTAACTCAAAAACTATGTACTCCCACTGAGCTAAATCTTGCTGTGGGACCCTCCCCAGGAGCCTGGGGAATCAGCCCTGAGCTGCTGGACAGCCGTGGAGTGAAACTGCACCAAAGTGCTGTTTTCAGCTGTTTGGGCCTGTTTCAATGCAGTTTGGCCTATGAGCGTTTTAGACTTGTACAGTGTGTAACTCAAAAACTATGTACTCCACTGAGCTAAATCTTGCTGTGGGACCTCCCCAGGAGCCTGGGGAATCAGCCCTGAGCTGCTGGACAGCCGTGGAGTGAAACTGCACCAAAGTGCTGTTTTCAGCTGTTTGGGCCTGTTTCAATGCAGTTTGGCCTATGAGCGTTTTAGACTTGTACAGTGTGTAACTCAAAAACTATGTACTCCACTGAGCTAAATCTTGCTGTGGGACCTCCCCAGGAGCCTGGGGAATCAGCCCTGAGCTGCTGGACAGCCGTGGAGTGAAACTGCACCAAAGTGCTGTTTTCAGCTGTTTGGGCCTGTTTCAATGCAGTTTGGCCTATGAGCGTTTTAGACTTGTACAGTGTGTAACTCAAAAACTATGTACTCCACTGAGCTAAATCTTGCTGTGGGACCTCCCCAGGAGCCTGGGGAATCAGCCCTGAGCTGCTGGACAGCCGTGGAGTGAAACTGCACCAAAGTGCTGTTTTCAGCTGTTTGGCCTGTTTCAATGCAGTTTGGCCTATGAGCGTTTTAGACTTGTACAGTGTGTAACTCAAAAACTATGTACTCCACTGAGCTAAATCTTGCTGTGGGACCTCCCCAGGAGCCTGGGGAATCAGCCCTGAGCTGCTGGACAGCCGTGGAGTGAAACTGCACCAAAGTGCTGTTTTCAGCTGTTTGGGCCTGTTTCAATGCAGTTTGGCCTATGAGCGTTTTAGACTTGTACAGTGTGTAACTCAAAAACTATGTACTCCACTGAGCTAAATCTTGCTGTGGGACCTCCCCAGGAGCCTGGGGAATCAGCCCTGAGCTGCTGGACAGCCGTGGAGTGAAACTGCACCAAAGTGCTGTTTTCAGCTGTTTGGGCCTGTTTCAATGCAGTTTGGCCTATGAGCGTTTTAGACTTGTACAGTGTGTAACTCAAAAACTATGTACTCCACTGAGCTAAATCTTGCTGTGGGACCTCCCCAGGAGCCTGGGGAATCAGCCCTGAGCTGCTGGACAGCCGTGGAGTGAAACTGCACCAAAGTGCTGTTTTCAGCTGTTTGGGCCTGTTTCAATGCAGTTTGGCCTATGAGCGTTTTAGACTTGTACAGTGTGTAACTCAAAAACTATGTACTCCACTGAGCTAAATCTTGCTGTGGGACTCGCCAGGAGCCTGGGGAATCAGCCCTGAGCTGCTGGACAGCCGTGGAGTGAAACTGCACCAAAGTGCTGTTTTCAGCTGTTTGGGCCTGTTTCAATGCAGTTTGGCCTATGAGCGTTTTAGACTTGTACAGTGTGTAACTCAAAAACTATGTACTCCACTGAGCTAAATCTTGCTGTGGGACCTCCCCAGGAGCCTGGGGAATCAGCCCTGAGCTGCTGGACAGCCGTGGAGTGAAACTGCACCAAAGTGCTGTTTTCAGCTGTTTGGGCCTGTTTCAATGCAGTTTGGCCTATGAGCGTTTTAGACTTGTACAGTGTGTAACTCAAAAACTATGTACTCCACTGAGCTAAATCTTGCTGTGGGACCTCCCCAGGAGCCTGGGGAATCAGCCTGAGCTGCTGGACAGCCGTGGAGTGAAACTGCACCAAAGTGCTGTTTTCAGCTGTTTGGGCCTGTTTCAATGCAGTTTGGCCTATGAGCGTTTTAGACTTGTACAGTGTGTAACTCAAAAACTATGTACTCCACTGAGCTAAATCTTGCTGTGGGACCTCCCCAGGAGCCTGGGGAATCAGCCCTGAGCTGCTGGACAGCCGTGGAGTGAAACTGCACCAAAGTGCTGTTTTCAGCTGTTTGGGCCTGTTTCAATGCAGTTTGGCCTATGAGCGTTTTAGACTTGTACAGTGTGTAACTCAAAAACTATGTACTCCACTGAGCTAAATCTTGCTGTGGGACCTCCCCAGGAGCCTGGGGAATCAGCCCTGAGCTGCTGGACAGCCGTGGAGTGAAACTGCACCAAAGTGCTGTTTTCAGCTGTTTGGGCCTGTTTCAATGCAGTTTGGCCTATGAGCGTTTTAGACTTGTACAGTGTGTAACTCAAAAACTATGTACTCCACTGAGCTAAATCTTGCTGTGGGACCTCCCCAGGAGCCTGGGGAATCAGCCCTGAGCTGCTGGACAGCCGTGGAGTGAAACTGCACCAAAGTGCTGTTTTCAGCTGTTTGGGCCTGTTTCAATGCAGTTTGGCCTATGAGCGTTTTAGACTTGTACAGTGTGTAACTCAAAAACTATGTACTCCACTGAGCTAAATCTTGCTGTGGGACCTCGTGGGGTGGCCAGGAGCCTGGGGAATCAGCCCTGAGCTGCTGGACAGCCGTGGAGTGAAACTGCACCAAAGTGCTGTTTTCAGCTGTTTGGGCCTGTTTCAATGCAGTTTGGCCTATGAGCGTTTTAGACTTGTACAGTGTGTAACTCAAAAACTATGTACTCCACTGAGCTAAATCTTGCTGTGGGACCTCCCCAGGAGCCTGGGGAATCAGCCCTGAGCTGCTGGACAGCCGTGGAGTGAAACTGCACCAAAGTGCTGTTTTCAGCTGTTTGGGCCTGTTTCAATGCAGTTTGGCCTATGAGCGTTTTAGACTTGTACAGTGTGTAACTCAAAAACTATGTACTCCACTGAGCTAAATCTTGCTGTGGGACCTCCCCAGGAGCCTGGGGATCAGCCCTGAGCTGCTGGACAGCGTGGAGTGAAACTGCACCAAAGTGCTGTTTTCAGCTGTTTGGGCCTGTTTCAATGCAGTTTGGCCTATGAGCGTTTTAGACTTGTACAGTGTGTAACTCAAAAACTATGTACTCCACTGAGCTAAATCTTGCTGTGGGACCTCCCCAGGAGCCTGGGGAATCAGCCCTGAGCTGCTGGACAGCCGTGGAGTGGAAACTGCACCAAAGTGCTGTTTTCAGCTGTTTGGGCCTGTTTCAATGCAGTTTGGCCTATGAGCGTTTTAGACTTGTACAGTGTGTAACTCAAAAACTATGTACTCCACTGAGCTAAATCTTGCTGTGGGACCTCCCCAGGAGCCTGGGGAATCAGCCCTGAGCTGCTGGACAGCCGTGGAGTGAAACTGCACCAAAGTGCTGTTTTCAGCTGTTTGGGCCTGTTTCAATGCAGTTTGGCCTATGAGCGTTTTAGACTTGTACAGTGTGTAACTCAAAAACTATGTACTCCACTGAGCTAAATCTTGCTGTGGGACCTCCCCAGGAGCCTGGGGAATCAGCCCTGAGCTGCTGGACAGCCGTGGAGTGAAACTGCACCAAAGTGCTGTTTTCAGCTGTTTGGGCCTGTTTCAATGCAGTTTGGCCTATGAGCGTTTTAGACTTGTACAGTGTGTAACTCAAAAACTATGTACTCCACTGAGCTAAATCTTGCTGTGGGACCTCCCCAGGAGCCTGGGGAATCAGCCCTGAGCTGCTGGACAGCCGTGGAGTGAAACTGCACCAAAGTGCTGTTTTCAGCTGTTTGGGCCTGTTTCAATGCAGTTTGGCCTATGAGCGTTTTAGACTTGTACAGTGTGTAACTCAAAAACTATGTACTCCACTGAGCTAAATCTTGCTGTGGGACCTCCCCAGGAGCCTGGGGAATCAGCCCTGAGCTGCTGGACAGCCGTGGAGTGAAACTGCACCAAAGTGCTGTTTTCAGCTGTTTGGGCCTGTTTCAATGCAGTTTGGCCTATGAGCGTTTTAGACTTGTACAGTGTGTAACTCAAAAACTATGTACTCCACTGAGCTAAATCTTGCTGTGGGACCTCCCCAGGAGCCTGGGGAATCAGCCCTGAGCTGCTGGACAGCCGTGGAGTGAAACTGCACCAAAGTGCTGTTTTCAGCTGTTTGGGCCTGTTTCAATGCAGTTTGGCCTATGAGCGTTTTAGACTTGTACAGTGTGTAACTCAAAAACTATGTACTCCACTGAGCTAAATCTTGCTGTGGGACCTCGTGGGGTGCCCAGGAGCCTGGGGAATCAGCCCTGAGCTGCTGGACAGCCGTGGAGTGAAACTGCACCAAAGTGCTGTTTTCAGCTGTTTGGGCCTGTTTCAATGCAGTTTGGCCTATGAGCGTTTTAGACTTGTACAGTGTGTAACTCAAAAACTATGTACTCCACTGAGCTAAATCTTGCTGTGGGACCTCCCCAGGAGCCTGGGGAATCAGCCCTGAGCTGCTGGACAGCCGTGGAGTGAAACTGCACCAAAGTGCTGTTTTCAGCTGTTTGGGCCTGTTTCAATGCAGTTTGGCCTATGAGCGTTTTAGACTTGTACAGTGTGTAACTCAAAAACTATGTACTCCACTGAGCTAAATCTTGCTGTGGGACCTCCCCAGGAGCCTGGGGAATCAGCCCTGAGCTGCTGGACAGCCGTGGAGTGAAACTGCACCAAAGTGCTGTTTTCAGCTGTTTGGGCCTGTTTCAATGCAGTTTGGCCTATGAGCGTTTTAGACTTGTACAGTGTGTAACTCAAAAACTATGTACTCCACTGAGCTAAATTTGCTGTGGGACCTTGTGGGGTGGCCAGGAGCCTGGGGAATCAGCCCTGAGCTGCTGGACAGCCGTGGAGTGAAACTGCACCAAAGTGCTGTTTTCAGCTGTTTGGGCCTGTTTCAATGCAGTTTGGCCTATGAGCGTTTTAGACTTGTACAGTGTGTAACTCAAAAACTATGTACTCCACTGAGCTAAATCTTGCTGTGGGACCTCCCCAGGAGCCTGGGGAATCAGCCCTGAGCTGCTGGACAGCCGTGGAGTGAAACTGCACCAAAGTGCTGTTTTCAGCTGTTTGGGCCTGTTTCAATGCAGTTTGGCCTATGAGCGTTTTAGACTTGTACAGTGTGTAACTCAAAAACTATGTACTCCACTGAGCTAAATCTTGCTGTGGGACCTCCCCAGGAGCCTGGGGAATCAGCCCTGAGCTGCTGGACAGCCGTGGAGTGAAACTGCACCAAAGTGCTGTTTTCAGCTGTTTGGGCCTGTTTCAATGCAGTTTGGCCTATGAGCGTTTTAGACTTGTACAGTGTGTAACTCAAAAACTATGTACTCCACTGAGCTAAATCTTGCTGTGGGACCTCCCCAGGAGCCTGGGGAATCAGCCCTGAGCTGCTGGACAGCCGTGGAGTGAAACTGCACCAAAGTGCTGTTTTCAGCTGTTTGGGCCTGTTTCAATGCAGTTTGGCCTATGAGCGTTTTAGACTTGTACAGTGTGTAACTCAAAAACTATGTACTCCACTGAGCTAAATCTTGCTGTGGGACCTCCCCAGGAGCCTGGGGAATCAGCCCTGAGCTGCTGGACAGCCGTGGAGTGAAACTGCACCAAAGTGCTGTTTTCAGCTGTTTGGGCCTGTTTCAATGCAGTTTGGCCTATGAGCGTTTTAGACTTGTACAGTGTGTAACTCAAAAACTATGTACTCCACTGAGCTAAATCTTGCTGTGGGACCTCCCCAGGAGCCTGGGGAATCAGCCCTGAGCTGCTGGACAGCCGTGGAGTGAAACTGCACCAAAGTGCTGTTTTCAGCTGTTTGGGCCTGTTTCAATGCAGTTTGGCCTATGAGCGTTTTAGACTTGTACAGTGTGTAACTCAAAAACTATGTACTCCACTGAGCTAAATCTTGCTGTGGGACCTCTCCAGGAGCCTGGGGAATCAGCCCTGAGCTGCTGGACAGCCGTGGAGTGAAACTGCACCAAAGTGCTGTTTTCAGCTGTTTGGGCCTGTTTCAATGCAGTTTGGCCTATGAGCGTTTTAGACTTGTACAGTGTGTAACTCAAAAACTATGTACTCCACTGAGCTAAATCTTGCTGTGGGACCTCCCCAGGAGCCTGGGGAATCAGCCCTGAGCTGCTGGACAGCCGTGGAGTGAAACTGCACCAAAGTGCTGTTTTCAGCTGTTTGGGCCTGTTTCAATGCAGTTTGGCCTATGAGCGTTTTAGACTTGTACAGTGTGTAACTCAAAAACTATGTACTCCACTGAGCTAAATCTTGCTGTGGGACCTCCCCAGGAGCCTGGGGAATCAGCCCTGAGCTGCTGGACAGCCGTGGAGTGAAACTGCACCAAAGTGCTGTTTTCAGCTGTTTGGGCCTGTTTCAATGCAGTTTGGCCTATGAGCGTTTTAGACTTGTACAGTGTGTAACTCAAAAACTATGTACTCCACTGAGCTAAATCTTGCTGTGGGACCTCCCCAGGAGCCTGGGGAATCAGCCCTGAGCTGCTGGACAGCCGTGGAGTGAAACTGCACCAAAGTGCTGTTTTCAGCTGTTTGGGCCTGTTTCAATGCAGTTTGGCCTATGAGCGTTTTAGACTTGTACAGTGTGTAACTCAAAAACTATGTACTCCACTGAGCTAAATCTTGCTGTGGGACCTCCCCAGGAGCCTGGGGAATCAGCCCTGAGCTGCTGGACAGCCGTGGAGTGAAACTGCACCAAAGTGCTGTTTTCAGCTGTTTGGGCCTGTTTCAATGCAGTTTGGCCTATGAGCGTTTTAGACTTGTACAGTGTGTAACTCAAAAACTATGTACTCCACTGAGCTAAATCTTGCTGTGGGACCTCGTGGGGTGCCCAGGAGCCTGGGGAATCAGCCCTGAGCTGCTGGACAGCCGTGGAGTGAAACTGCACTAAAGTGCTGTTTTCAGCTGTTTGGGCCTGTTTCAATGCAGTTTGGCCTATGAGCGTTTTAGACTTGTACAGTGTGTAACTCAAAAACTATGTACTCCACTGAGCTAAATCTGGCTGTGGGACCTCCCCAGGAGCCTGGGGAATCAGCCCTGAGCTGCTGGACAGCCGTGGAGTGAAACTGCACCAAAGTGCTGTTTTCAGCTGTTTGGGCCTGTTTCAATGCAGTTTGGCCTATGAGCGTTTTAGACTTGTACAGTGTGTAACTCAAAAACTATGTACTCCACTGAGCTAAATCTTGCTGTGGGACCTCCCCAGGAGCCTGGGGAATCAGCCCTGAGCTGCTGGACAGCCGTGGAGTGAAACTGCACCAAAGTGCTGTTTTCAGCTGTTTGGGCCTGTTTCAATGCAGTTTGGCCTATGAGCGTTTTAGACTTGTACAGTGTGTAACTCAAAAACTATGTACTCCACTGAGCTAAATCTTGCTGTGGGACCTCCCCAGGAGCCTGGGGAATCAGCCCTGAGCTGCTGGACAGCCGTGGAGTGAAACTGCACCAAAGTGCTGTTTTCAGCTGTTTGGGCCTGTTTCAATGCAGTTTGGCCTATGAGCGTTTTAGACTTGTACAGTGTGTAACTCAAAAACTATGTACTCCACTGAGCTAAATCTTGCTGTGGGACCTCCCCAGGAGCCTGGGGAATCAGCCCTGAGCTGCTGGACAGCCGTGGAGTGAAACTGCACCAAAGTGCTGTTTTCAGCTGTTTGGGCCTGTTTCAATGCAGTTTGGCCTATGAGCGTTTTAGACTTGTACAGTGTGTAACTCAAAAACTATGTACTCCACTGAGCTAAATCTTGCTGTGGGACCTCCCCAGGAGCCTGGGGAATCAGCCCTGAGCTGCTGGACAGCCGTGGAGTGAAACTGCACCAAAGTGCTGTTTTCAGCTGTTTGGGCCTGTTTCAATGCAGTTTGGCCTATGAGCGTTTTAGACTTGTACAGTGTGTAACTCAAAAACTATGTACTCCACTGAGCTAAATCTTGCTGTGGGACCTCCCCAGGAGCCTGGGGAATCAGCCCTGAGCTGCTGGACAGCCGTGGAGTGAAACTGCACCAAAGTGCTGTTTTCAGCTGTTTGGGCCTGTTTCAATGCAGTTTGGCCTATGAGCGTTTTAGACTTGTACAGTGTGTAACTCAAAAACTATGTACTCCACTGAGCTAAATCTTGCTGTGGGACCTCCCCAGGAGCCTGGGGAATCAGCCCTGAGCTGCTGGACAGCCGTGGAGTGAAACTGCACCAAAGTGCTGTTTCAGCTGTTTGGGCCTGTTTCAATGCAGTTTGGCCTATGAGCGTTTTAGACTTGTACAGTGTGTAACTCAAAAACTATGTACTCCACTGAGCTAAATCTTGCTGTGGGACCTCCCCAGGAGCCTGGGGAATCAGCCCTGAGCTGCTGGACAGCCGTGGAGTGAAACTGCACCAAAGTGCTGTTTTCAGCTGTTTGGGCCTGTTTCAATGCAGTTTGGCCTATGAGCGTTTTAGACTTGTACAGTGTGTAACTCAAAAACTATGTACTCCACTGAGCTAAATCTTGCTGTGGGACCTCCCCAGGAGCCTGGGGAATCAGCCCTGAGCTGCTGGACAGCCGTGGAGTGAAACTGCACCAAAGTGCTGTTTTCAGCTGTTTGGGCCTGTTTCAATGCAGTTTGGCCTATGAGCGTTTTAGACTTGTACAGTGTGTAACTCAAAAACTATGTACTCCACTGAGCTAAATCTTGCTGTGGGACCTCCCCAGGAGCCTGGGGAATCAGCCCTGAGCTGCTGGACAGCCGTGGAGTGAAACTGCACCAAAGTGCTGTTTTCAGCTGTTTGGGCCTGTTTCAATGCAGTTTGGCCTATGAGCGTTTTAGACTTGTACAGTGTGTAACTCAAAAACTATGTACTCCACTGAGCTAAATCTTGCTGTGGGACCTCCCCAGGAGCCTGGGGAATCAGCCCTGAGCTGCTGGACAGCCGTGGAGTGAAACTGCACCAAAGTGCTGTTTTCAGCTGTTTGGGCCTGTTTCAATGCAGTTTGGCCTATGAGCGTTTTAGACTTGTACAGTGTGTAACTCAAAAACTATGTACTCCACTGAGCTAAATCTTGCTGTGGGACCTCCCCAGGAGCCTGGGGAATCAGCCCTGAGCTGCTGGACAGCCGTGGAGTGAAACTGCACCAAAGTGCTGTTTTCAGCTGTTTGGGCCTGTTTCAATGCAGTTTGGCCTATGAGCGTTTTAGACTTGTACAGTGTGTAACTCAAAAACTATGTACTCCACTGAGCTAAATCTTGCTGTGGGACCTCGTGGGGTGCCCAAAAGCCTGGGGAATCAGCCCTGAGCTGCTGGACAGCCGTGGAGTGAAACTGCACCAAAGTGCTGTTTTCAGCTGTTTGGGCCTGTTTCAATGCAGTTTGGCCTATGAGCGTTTTAGACTTGTACAGTGTGTAACTCAAAAACTATGTACTCCACTGAGCTAAATCTTGCTGTGGGACCTCGTGGGGTGCCCAGGAGCCTGGGGAATCAGCCCTGAGCTGCTGGACAGCCGTGGAGTGAAACTGCACCAAAGTGCTGTTTTCAGCTGTTTGGGCCTGTTTCAATGCAGTTTGGTCTATGAGCGTTTTAGACTTGTACAGTGTGTAACTCAAAAACTATGTACTCCACTGAGCTAAATCTTGCTGTGGGACCTCCCCAGGAGCCTGGGGAATCAGCCCTGAGCTGCTGGACAGCCGTGGAGTGAAACTGCACCAAAGTGCTGTTTTCAGCTGTTTGGGCCTGTTTCAATGCAGTTTGGCCTATGAGCGTTTTAGACTTGTACAGTGTGTAACTCAAAAACTATGTACTCCACTGAGCTAAATCTTGCTGTGGGACCTCGTGGGGTGGCCAGAAGCCTGGGGAATCAGCCCTGAGCTGCTGGACAGCCGTGGAGTGAAACTGCACCAAAGTGCTGTTTTTAGCTGTTTGGGCCTGTTTCACAATGCAGTTTGCCTATGAGCGTTTTAGACTTGTACAGTGTGTAACTCAAAAACTATGTACTCCACTGAGCTAAATCTTGCTGTGGGACCTCCCCAGGAGCCTGGGGAATCAGCCCTGAGCTGCTGGACAGCCGTGGAGTGAAACTGCACCAAAGTGCTGTTTTCAGCTGTTTGGGCCTGTTTCAATGCAGTTTGGCCTATGAGCGTTTTAGACTTGTACAGTGTGTAACTCAAAAACTATGTACTCCACTGAGCTAAATCTTGCTGTGGGACCTCGTGGGGTGCCCAGAAGCCTGGGGAATCAGCCCTGAGCTGCTGGACAGCCGTGGAGTGAAACTGCACCAAAGTGCTGTTTTTAGCTGTTTGGGCCTGTTTCAATGCAGTTTGGCCTATGAGCGTTTTAGACTTGTACAGTGTGTAACTCAAAAACTATGTACTCCACTGAGCTAAATCTTGCTGTGGGACCTCCCCAGGAGCCTGGGGAATCAGCCCTGAGCTGCTGGACAGCCGTGGAGTGAAACTGCACCAAAGTGCTGTTTTCAGCTGTTTGGGCCTGTTTCAATGCAGTTTGGCCTATGAGCGTTTTAGACTTGTACAGTGTGTAACTCAAAAAACTATGTACTCCACTGAGCTAAATCTGCTGTGGGACCTCCCCAGGAGCCTGGGGAATCAGCCCTGAGCTGCTGGACAGCCGTGGAGTGAAACTGCACCAAAGTGCTGTTTTCAGCTGTTTGGGCCTGTTTCAATGCAGTTTGGCCTATGAGCGTTTTAGACTTGTACAGTGTGTAACTCAAAAACTATGTACTCCACTGAGCTAAATCTTGCTGTGGGACCTCCCCAGGAGCCTGGGGAATCAGCCCTGAGCTGCTGGACAGCCGTGGAGTGAAACTGCACCAAAGTGCTGTTTTCAGCTGTTTGGGCCTGTTTCAATGCAGTTTGGCCTATGAGCGTTTTAGACTTGTACAGTGTGTAACTCAAAAACTATGTACTCCACTGAGCTAAATCTTGCTGTGGGACCTCCCCAGGAGCCTGGGGAATCAGCCCTGAGCTGCTGGACAGCCGTGGAGTGGAACTGCACCAAAGTGCTGTTTTCAGCTGTTTGGGCCTGTTTCAATGCAGTTTGGCCTATGAGCGTTTTAGACTTGTACAGTGTGTAACTCAAAAACTATGTACTCCACTGAGCTAAATCTTGCTGTGGGACCTCCCCAGGAGCCTGGGGAATCAGCCCTGAGCTGCTGGACAGCCGTGGAGTGAAACTGCACCAAAGTGCTGTTTTCAGCTGTTTGGGCCTGTTTCAATGCAGTTTGGCCTATGAGCGTTTTAGACTTGTACAGTGTGTAACTCAAAAACTATGTACTCCACTGAGCTAAATCTTGCTGTGGGACCTCCCCAGGAGCCTGGGGAATCAGCCCTGAGCTGCTGGACAGCCGTGGAGTGAAACTGCACCAAAGTGCTGTTTTCAGCTGTTTGGGCCTGTTTCAATGCAGTTTGGCCTATGAGCGTTTTAGACTTGTACAGTGTGTAACTCAAAAACTATGTACTCCACTGAGCTAAATCTTGCTGTGAGACCTCGTGGGGTGCCCAGGAGCCTGGGGAATCAGCCCTGAGCTGCTGGACAGCCGTGGAGTGAAACTGCACCAAAGTGCTGTTTTCAGCTGTTTGGGCCTGTTTCAATGCAGTTTGGCCTATGAGCGTTTTAGACTTGTACAGTGTGTAACTCAAAAACTATGTACTCCACTGAGCTAAATCTTGCTGTGGGACCTCCCCAGGAGCCTGGGGAATCAGCCCTGAGTTGCTGGACAGCCGTGGAGTGAAACTGCACCAAAGTGCTGTTTTCAGCTGTTTGGGCCTGTTTCAATGCAGTTTGGCCTATGAGCGTTTTAGACTTGTACAGTGTGTAACTCAAAAACGATGTACTCCACTGAGCTAAATCTTGCTGTGGGACCTCGTGGGGTGCCCAGGAGCCTGGGGAATCAGCCCTGAGCTGCTGGACAGCCGTGGAGTGAAACTGCACCAAAGTGCTGTTTTCAGCTGTTTGGGCCTGTTTCAATGCAGTTTGGCCTATGAGCGTTTTAGACTTGTACAGTGTGTAACTCAAAAACTATGTACTCCACTGAGCTAAATCTTGCTGTGGGACCTCCCCAGGAGCTGGGGAATCAGCCCTGAGCTGCTGGACAGCCGTGGAGTGAAACTGCACCAAAGTGCTGTTTTCAGCTGTTTGGGCCTGTTTCAATGCAGTTTGGCCTATGAGCGTTTTAGACTTGTACAGTGTGTAACTCAAAAACTATGTACTCCACTGAGCTAAATCTTGCTGTGGGACCTCCCCAGGAGCCTGGGGAATCAGCCCTGAGCTGCTGGACAGCCGTGGAGTGAAACTGCACCAAAGTGCTGTTTTCAGCTGTTTGGGCCTGTTTCAATGCAGTTTGGCCTATGAGCGTTTTAGACTTGTACAGTGTGTAACTCAAAAACTATGTACTCCACTGAGCTAAATCTTGCTGTGGGACCTCGTGGGGTGCCCAGGAGCCTGGGGAATCAGCGCTGAGCTGCTGGACAGCCGTGGAGTGAAACTGCACCAAAGTGCTGTTTTCAGCTGTTTGGGCCTGTTTCAATGCAGTTTGGCCTATGAGCGTTTTAGACTTGTACAGTGTGTAACTCAAAAACTATGTACTCCACTGAGCTAAATCTTGCTGTGGACCTCCCCAGGAGCCTGGGGAATCAGCCCTGAGCTGCTAGACAGCCGTGGAGTGAAACTGCCCCAAAGTGCTGTTTTCAGCTGTTTGGGCCTGTTTCAATGCAGTTTGGCCCATGAGCGTTTTAGACTTGTACAGTGTGTAACTCAAAAACTATGTACTCCACTGAGCTAAATCTTGCTGTGGGACCTCCCCAGGAGCCTGGGGAATCAGCCCTGAGCTGCTGGACAGCCGTGGAGTGAAACTGCACCAAAGTGCTGTTTTCAGCTGTTTGGGCCTGTTTCAATGCAGTTTTGGCCTATGAGCGTTTTAGACTTGTACAGTGTGTAACTCAAAAACTATGTACTCCACTGAGCTAAATCTTGCTGTGGGACCTCCCCAGGAGCCTGGGGAATCAGCCCTGAGCTGCTGGACAGCCGTGGAGTGAAACTGCACCAAAGTGCTGTTTTCAGCTGTTTGGGCCTGTTTCAATGCAGTTTGGCCTATGAGCGTTTGTAATGTTCAAGTCCTGTACAGGAAAACATGGCATATTTTGGACATAGTTCAAATGGTGATTAAATTAATTTAGAAGCTGTAATTAATTTGATAGAAAACATTTAATCATTCAACAGCCCTATTTTTATATAGAATACATATTGCATATTGGGCTGCTGCTAGACACATAATAATGTCCAGTAAAACTTTCCCTTTATTGCACTGGTCCTGTAGCCTACTTGCTGTGGTGGATGTCAGCTGTCCTCTCTTGCAAGATCAAATGAATGATTCATAATTATCTTAGCACACACACCTGCACAACCATGATCACTGTAGGACCATCTGTCATACAGTGTGCAGTTATAGACACAAAACGGGAAATCAAAGCAATGCATTTGGATGTTTTTGGTTTAAATCAATTAAGCTGAGATCAAAGTTAGTCAACAGAGCAGTGTCAATGCAGGTCCGTGTGGACAGCGTGTTAGGAAGGGAGCAGGGGAACCTCCCGTAAGAGGGCACTTCTGTGTTTTATACATGTTACAGGGCAGGGTCTGTAGCCCCCTTTTGCGTCCGTGTGTGCACGTCGCTGTGGACTGTATTCTGAGAGGCAGTGCGAACGAGGCAATAGTATGACAGTGGTGCATGGTAAATACAACTGATCTACAAGCTCACCACACGTTGCATGAAGGACACATTTTAACTTTTAATTCTTCTCTCATTTCCGCACGGCACCGTTGTGTGGTAAAGCTAGACTCCTCTCATGCAGCCATCAAAAAGGGTCTGTCTGTGTTTCCAAGTAAACACTGAAATCTTACCAGTTGGTTTTTGAGCTCAGGGGTGTTTTGTAGCTGCTCTTCCAGGTTTTGAAGCGCTTGGGCGTCATTTAATGGCAGCAGGTCTGGGTCAACACCTGTTAGAATGATAATCAGAAAAGGTTTCATCACATCACTGGTTTATATGGTATAAATACTATATCCTTAAAGGTATAGTACGTGATTTGGAAAACCCCCCGGCAAGATGTACACACTCTAATGTCAACTACCAAAATACCACCATGTACCTGTCCAAATACTGCCTTAATGTTGGTAGGGAACGCCCTACCAACAGTCACTCAGACATGCAAATCCCTTGACTCCTTCAGAACCACTCTCAAAGGACACCTACGGACGGCTGCAATTCTAGCCTGGCCTCTGTAAAAATATGATTCCCACACCCAGCCCCTTTCCCCTCTCCTTGTATATGTCTTTTCCCTTTTGCCTCCACTATGATCTGCTGCTTCTGACTTTAGAGAAGTGAATATTTGTCTCTAAATGTCTTGATAAAATGAACAGGGTGGCTGACATTGTAAACAAGTGTATTCTTAACTGCAGAAGCGGATTCCTGTGTCCGTCCTCATGGTGGCTGGAAAAAAAAGTAAGGGGATTATAATTATAGTTACCTCTGTGAAAAAGTAACTAGTTACTTTACTTTACTTTAAAAAGGGGGTGGTGTTGTTCTGTGGTATTCATGGTCACAAGTTTAGTGTGGAATTCCCATTTTACTGTCATTAATATACCTTAGAGATGTTGTGTGGACATGATAAAGATCTCCACATTGTCTTCATATTGTTTCCTAGAAATGGAGTTTGTGTTTCGCCATGTTAGTGATTTTTCTTTTAGGGCATTTTTTGAAAAAAGGGTGGAATTGCCCTTTAATGGCAGCATGCTAAGCATGGACTGTATCAAGATGCTTTTTAGGATTTGCATTGGTTTTCTTTGCTGAGGACAATGCTTTGAACTCAGGCACAGCCCAGCTTTAATGATGTTAAATCCCTTTATTTTAGATCGTTTTGCAGCTATAGTACAACATATTTAGTTGTTACTGTACAGTACTTTAAAACAGTTGACATGTTGTACACATGCCTAAAATAACTCTTATTTGCGTCGCCCTCGTTGAAAACAATGTATTTCCAACTCCAGTTTGTCCCTATTCAGACTGCATAATGAACAGGAGCATGTGCACTTAGTTTCTGACCCCTCAATGTCGCCACTCTTCTATTAGATGGCTGTGGACGCACGTAGAGGAGCTGTTTGCTCCCAGAGCCTTGGAAATACAGAGTTACGCCAACTCCGTTCACTCCATGGCGCCAGTCCAATGGCGGCTCCTCTACATAGACTTCTATTAGATAGTGACAACAAATAGTGACAGCCGGAAGATACTGAATGCATTGGAGCCTATGGGCTCGCGCGAGTACTAGAACCACGTGACCAGACTATTTTTTTTTCTGTCCCCTCAATGTCGCAACTCTGTCTATTTCTAAGGCTCTGCTGCGTGGTGCTCTGTCTGCTTACTAAAGCCCAGAGCCCTGATTAGCATGATTAACATTTGATCATTTGAACATCAATTGATAAGCTATAGTTACAGCCGCTGCCACTACCACAGATCTACGGCAATCTTTGATTAGCTCCTTATTGTTTGATACGAACCTGCAGATCCAACTTCTGGGAGACGGAGTTACACTCAAACATGTCGACCGGAAACATGAACCCAAAGAAGAATATGACGTTCCTGTTAGAATTAATTTGAAACACGTTAAAGGGGAGCTCCAACATTTTCAGTTTTAATATGTCATTAATATACCTTAGAGATGTTGTGTGGACATGATAAAAAAAAAGTTCCCCCAATTCTGTATTAACTAAAAATGGAGGTCTGAAAAAACATTAACATGTTGAAATACATCTGATGACATCAGCAAGATGTATTTCCACCATGTTAATGATTTTTCTTTCAGACCCCTTTTTCCTGAGAGGGTACAAATGGAACCAATGGACCCGCTAAGGTCCATTTGGTTCACATTTGTATTCTTTTGAAAATGGGTGCAATTCCCCTTTAAAATGGCCATTTATGTATAGGCTATGAGTTTTAGAATTGATTTGAAACACATTAAACATGATGCCGTTACTATTACTGTTATAACGCCATATAAAATGCATTAATCAATCATTTACAAGGTAATAAAACCATTAAACATTGTATGCCGTTATTATTTGGTGTTTTTTGTTTTAATAGCTGTTATCAGTTTTGTAGAAGTGTGTACTACATATGTTATACTGTTCCCTGGTATTGCCATATCTAAATTATTGTACAGAGGTCTGGGGAAATACTTATAAATCATCACTTAATGCAATATCTATACTGCAAAAACGAGCTATAAGAATTATATATAATGCTGGATATAGAGATCATACTAATATATTATTTATAAAGTCTAATCTTGTAAAATTTATAGATATAATAGAGTATAAAACTGCACTTATAATGTATAAAGCGAGGAATAATCTACTCCCTGGAAATATCCAGGGAATATTTCATGATAGAGAGGGGGGTTTATAACTTAAGGTACGACTTTAATTTTAAAACTAGAATGGCTCGGACGACACGAAAATCTTTTTGTATATCAATCTGTGGAGTAAAACTATGGAACAGTATGCATAGGGAACTCAAGCAATGCCCAAGTATGAAACAATTTAAGAAAATGTATAAAGATGGCATTATTATGAGGTATAGGGAGTTAGAGTTACAATAATGTAAAGTTTAAATAAATAAAATAATGATGATGATGGTTTATAATAATTATAATTATGATTATTGTAGTAATGATAATTTACTTTGATAATCACTTGCGCTAGGTTGATTAATGTACCATATTGGTATTGGCTGCTGTATGTCAAGCGATGACAAGGCAACTATTGTTTAGGAAATATTGGGGTAGGGTTATATAAGTTTTTTACTTCTCCCTACTCCATTCCGAACAAACAAACAAAGGAAAGATTAAAAAAAAAAAAAAGAAAAAAGAAAAAAGAAAAGAGAAAAAAAAGAAAAGAAAAAGTTATAATACTTATGCCAGTGAGGCTCTGATTTATTTATTCATTCATTATTATTGTTACTTATTATTTTTGTTTTTCTTTTTGAATAATGATCAATTGTATTACTGTATTGTACAGTATTTATTTATTCTTGAAAAAATCGGAATAAAGCATTCAATAAAATTCAATTCAATACTTGACTTGTACTGTGTAACTGTCATCTCTGTTAATAAAATTTTCATTCATTTCATTCATTCAATCATCCATTCTGCAGTTCTCCAGTTCTCCACAGGAGGGCACCAAAGCCTCGCTTTGTGTGTGAGAATCTGCTATGTTTAACTCAGGCAACAGTCCTTGTTTAAGGAGCTTAATCCCCCGATCGTTTTGTAGTACTAATAGTGAAGCATAAACCGTACAGAGACTTCAGACGTTATTGTACATCACTTTAAATCAGTTGTCATGTAGCACACAGGGCTAAAACAGCTCTTGTTTGCGCCGCCATCGTTGAAAACAATGTATTTCCAACTCCGGGTTGTCCCTATTCAGGCAGCGTTAACAACAGCTCAGTTTCTGACCCTCATTGTCGCTGCTCTGACACTATTATGTGGTTCTGGTCATATGTCGACCGTACGACAGGACCGCACTCCGAAAATAGCGAGGTCTTCTCGGCTATCTTCGGCGACAGTGCATGCGGACAGAATCCGACAGGTCACAGATCTCAGTGTAACACACCGGAAGTCCCTGTTTTATTCTCTCCGTTTCTGTTTAGCATGCTAGCATGCTGGTCTGGCAGCTCCAATAGTGAATAATAAACAGTGCAGAGACATTAGACGTTAGTGTACATCACTTTAAATCAGTTGTCATGTTGTACACAGGCCTAACACAGCTTTGCTTTGCGTCGCCCTCGTTGAAAACAATGTATTTCCAACTCCAGTTTGTCCCTATTCAGCGAGCATGAACTGCAGCTCAGTTTCTGACCCCTCAATGTCGCAACTCTGACGCTATGACTGCGCAGCCGCAGTATAGTCAACCCACCGGAAGTCTCTATATTAAAATGTGACCCCAGATGGCGCCAACATCAGAGCTACAAGCCAAAACCAGCTTTATTAGAGACATGTTGTGGGTTTGTAGATCTGCACAGTGCCGAGTCACAGAATTCCATGAGGTCACGCATGTGGGTGGAACACAACCGGAAGTCTCTGTATTAAAATGTGACCGCAGATGGCGCCAACATCAGAGCTACAAGCCAATAACCAGCTTTATTAGAGACATGTTGTGGGTTTGTAGATCTGCACAGTGCCGAGTCACAGAATTCCATGAGGTCACGCATGTGGGCATAAACACACCGGAAGTCTCTGTATTAAAATGTGACCGCAGATGGCGCCAACATCAGCGCCAGAGCATGATGCAAAACCTACTGTAAAATGTAGATACACTTTAAATCCTTGTATCGTTTTGAAGTATTAGTGCAACATAGACAGAGCAGAGACTTTAAACGTTATTGTACATCACTTTAAATCAGTTGTCATGTTGTACACAGGCCTAAAACAGTTTAAATCAGTTGTCATGTTGTACACAGGCCTAAAACAGTTTAAATCAGTTGTCATGTTGTACACAGGCCTAAAACAGTTTAAATCAGTTGTCATGTTGTACACAGGCCTAAAACAGTTTAAATCAGTTGTCATGTTGTACACAGGCCTAAAACAGTTTAAATCAGTTGTCATGTTGTACACAGGCCTAAAACAGTTTAAATCAGTTGTCATGTTGTACACAGGCCTAAAACAGCTCTTATTTGCGCCGCCCTCGTTGAAAACAATGTATTTGTCATGTGAGTTTCAACAGCGCTATAGCATGGTGCAGTTGTCCGTTGTCACCACCAGGCGGCAGCAAAACCTACATTAGCTGTGAATGTAGATAAACTTCAACAAACACTTTAAAGTGGATTTTAAATCACTGGACCCCAAACCTTTTCATGTCAAGGACCCCCAAACTGACACTGCTTAGCCCACGGACCCCCATTTGAAGAGATAATAAATCCCTGGACCTCACTTTGGGAATCAGTAGTTTAAATAATGCACTCAACAGCAATTACAAAATATTTTATACAATACAATATATTTATTCCGTTGTTAATCATAATGGAATCTTGGCTAAACAAACCCCACAGCAAAAGTCCAATCCAGTGGTCCCCAAACTCTTTCATGTCAGAGACCCCCAAATCGGCCCACAGACCCCCTCTAGCAGTGATTCTCAACACCTTTCATTTTCAAGGACCCCCAGTTTGACAAGCATTAATCTAGTTCATCTCTGATTAGTGCAGAGATGAACATTTGTAAACTCAGAGTTACAGGCCAAGGGTCTGGGTCCATTTGGTTCCTTCATTTAGCTTTCTGATGGAATAGTGACTTACACAAATAATAATAACAACTATTATTATTGTTACCCGTATTATTATTGATATTATTGGTATTATCAATACTATTATTAATCATCATCATCAAGTCATTTTTGAGCAATGACCATAAGATGATGGTCCAGCATCCTATATATCCCTGTGATTCTACTGATTTTACTGCAGAAAAATAACAATTATAAGAATGGTGAAAGGTCTTAATCAGGGGTTTTCAACATTTTTGATGCCAGGGCCCACTATTTATTCAGTATTTGAGCTATGGACCAGTTGATGACAGTTTCACCCCTCACACCCAAAACTAAAGAGGGGGGCAGCGGTGGGCAGAGCCCACCCAAACGTGCATCCTGCCCACCCAATGAAAGGTAATATCAGTGGTTTTCAACCAGTGGTCCGGGGACCACCAGTGGTCCTTGAGAGGATTCCAGGTGGTCCCCAGAATAAATAATGTTAAGTTGGTTAACCAGACATAACTCTTTGAGAGCATAAGAATGAAACCAAATGGACCCTTGCTGGTCCATTTGGTTTCATGTTTACACTCTCAAGAGTTAAAATATTCATCATGTGAATTATCCCAAGTCTACACAACTAGAGAATGTAGAAGATTAATGGTCATTTTGATCTGTATGTTTGACTGTTTTTCCCACAAATCCAGCCTGGAATTGTGGACAAAAGCAAAATAAATCTTTAGTATTGGGGTCTGTGGGTCTAAATGTCATCAACTGGTGGTCCTCCCTGGCTCAAATGCCGAATAAATAGTGGGCCCTGGTGTCAAAAGGATTGGAAACCAGCTTCATATAAAAACTCTGGAGTTGCCCATACACCCTGCCATTCTTTCAGCCCACCCTAGTAGGGCTGGCTAAATCCGGCCCTGGTCATATCTGCCAATAGATTCTGACTGATTTTTTACACAGAGAACCACAATAGAACCAAGCCTAGGCCCTATATGGGCATGTTGGCTGCTACAGGGCCAAGATGTCATTATGTAGTCCTAGATTACATCTATATATCATGGGCATGTTGGCTGCTACAGGGCCAAGATGTCATTATATAGTCCTAGATTACATCAATATATGGGCATGTTGGCTGCTATAGGGCCAAGATGTCATTATGTAGTCCTACATTACATCTATATATGAGCATGTTGGCTCCTGCAGGTGGAAGATGTCATTATGTAGTCCTACATTACGTCCAGGTCTGCTTATCATTGCTTGTCATCGTTTTACAATAACATTATTATCAGGCACAGACCCTGACCTGAGGTTCATTCCACAGTGTGGGTGGAACAACAGAGAACCATTTATCTCCCTGAGATTTCAATTTGGATTTAAGGATGTTGTGGAGTTGTTGATCAGTCGACCTCAGTGTAGGCAGGAGAGAATCAGGGAGATATGATGGTGTTTCTGTGTGTCTGTGAAGAGGAGAGCGGCTGCATGTTGGACCAGCTGTAATCCAACCAGACAGCCTTGGGGAACCACAGTAAAGAGTCGGGTTGAAATAAAAGCATGGATAAGGCGTTCAAAATCGTGAAAGGAAACAGCGGGCTTAACTTTTGCCAACAACTCAAGAGTTTATCTAGGAGACAAACAGTCAGATGGAAGTCAGCTGACAGGGAGTAAGACAGGTCAAACAGTCAGATGGAAGTCAGCTGACAGGGAGTAAGACAGGTCAAACTAACAGACTGACTGACTAGAACACACTAAGTTAGTAATCAAACACAAGTAAAATAACAACTACAACACATTAAACTCATCACTTTACTCTCATATACAGTATTTGAGACTGAATAGGTTTGGTTAACAGAGTATAAAAGTGGTGATGATATTTTTGTCAGTATTGATCAGACTGACATTGAAACTAAATGATAAGGTACAGTGTACTGTACTGTATCATTTAGTTTCATATGTCTAACTACGGTTGAAAGTTCATGAAGGTTATAATGGAGAGGCGCAAAATCCTATTTCCCATGAGAAAAACAATTCCGGGAGGATAACTAAAAAGCCCTCATTTCAGTCGATAAGCTCTATGTTGATGTTATCTATGTCAGCTGTACAGGGACACTAACACATGCACACACATCTCCAAAGACCCCTGACGTTCATGAACAATGTAGTAGAATACAGTACATACCTGGGCATTAGGAACGATGTAGAATACAGTACATACCTGGGCATTAGGAACGATGTAGAATAGAGTAAATACCTGGGCATTATGAACGATGTAGGTTACAGTACATACCTGGGCATTAGGAACGATGTAGAATAGAGTACATACCTGGCATTAGGAACGATGTAGAATACAGTACATACCTGGGCATTATGAACGATGTAGGCTACAGTACATACCTGGGCATTAGGAATGATGTAGGTTACAGTCAATACCTGGGCATTAGGAACGATGTAGGTTACAGTACATACCTGGGCATTAGGAATGATGTAGGTTACAGTAAATACCTGGGCATTAGGAACGATGTAGAATACAGTGCATACCTAGGCATTATGATCGATGTAGACTACAGTAAATACCTGGGCATTAGGAACGATGTAGAATACAGTACATACCTGGGCATTAGGAACGATGTAGAATACAGTACATACCTGGGCATTAGGAACGATGTAGGCTACAGTAAATACCTGGGCATTAGGAACGATGTAGGTTACAGTACATACCTGGGCATTAGGGACGATGTAGGCTACAGTAGGGCGTTATCCCTTCGGGGCCAAATGCAACTCTTTGGCTGACTCTGACCGGCCTGTGAAAGGGTACCATGGTTTTCAAACAGTGGTCCAGGGACCACCAGAGGTCCTTGAGAGAATTCAGTTAAATATGGAAAGTTTGTTAACCAGATGTAACTCTTTGACAGCGTAAACATGAAACCAAATGGACCCGCAATGAAAAGTTAGAATATTCATCATGTGAATTAGCCCAAAGTCTACATAATCAGAGAATGTAAAATAATTAATGGTAATTTTGATCTGTATGTTTGACTGGTTTGTTTGTGAAATCCAGCATTGGTATTGTGGGCAAAAACAAAATAAATCTTTAGTTTTGGGGTCTGTGGGGCTAAAATGTCATCAAATAGTGGTCCTCAATGGCTCAAGTTCTGAATAAATAGTGGGCACTGGTGTCGAAATGGTTGGTCTTATTTATACTTTTATCTTGAAATTAAATTATATTACACAGACTTTAGTTCAGCCTTTAGTCTTGGCCCTCCACAATATTTTATGTATCTCATTTGGTTCCTTGGGAAAAATAATTGCCCACCGCTGCTGCAGTATGTACTGTACATTGTACAAGTATGTGCAGTACAAACCCTCCCAACATTTCACAATAAAAGCACAACTCAACACAGAGGCTGTTACCATGGATGACACACCGATAAGAACTACACTGTTTTTCATAAAACCCTCAGTGTGTTTACAAGTAGTCTGACCAAAGCATTATGGGAATGGTAGTCCAGGAAGTATTATTGATGACGTCAGAGACACAATGTTGAGTGGAACTGTTGTCTATAATGATCTATAACGGTCACATCAGAGATACTGGACTCACTGCTAAAATCTAAAATGTTGAGTGGAACTGTTGTCTATAATGATCTATAACTGTCACATCAGAGACACTGGACTCACTGCTAAAATCTAAAATGTTGAGTGGAACTGTTGTCTATAATGATCTATAACGGTCACATCAGAGACTCTGGAATCACTGCTAAAATCTAAAATGTTGAGTGGAACTGTTGTCTATAATGATCTATAACGGTCACATCAGAGACTCTGGACTCACTGCTAAAATCTAAAATGTTGAGTGGAACTGTTGTCTATAATGATCTATAACGGTCACATCAGAGACACTGGACTCACTGCTAAAATCTAAAATGTTGAGTGGAACTGTTGTCTATAATGATCTATAACGGTCACATCAGAGACTCTGGACTCACTGCTAAAATCTAAAATGTTGAGTGGAACTGTTGTCTATAATGATCTATAACGGTCACATCAGAGACACTGGACTCACTGCTAAAATCTAAAATGTTGAGTGGAACTGTCAAGCTCTTTAGTTTAGGTAGCAGATTCCCTGCTTGGAAGGGGCGCTACAGCCCACACAGAGGTTTAACTGGGTTTCAATCGTACAATCACCACGCATTTAGCCTCGGGGAGACCTGCACGACCAGGGGGTCCCTGGAGAGAGAGAGAGAGAGAGAGAGAGAGAGAGAGAGAGAGAGAGAGAGAGAGAGAGAGAGAGAGAGAGAGAGAGAGAGAGAGAGAGAGAGAGAGAGAGAGAGAGAGAGAGAGAGAGAGAGAGAGAGAGACAGAGAGAGAGACACAGAGAGAGAGAGAGAGACACAGAGAGAGAGAGAGAGAGAGAGAGAGAGAGAGAGAGAGAGAGAGAGAGAGAGACAGAGACAGAGACAGAGACAGAGAGACACAGAGAGAGAGATGAGATGAGATACAAAATAATATGTTGTTTCATGAACCTCCAAGAAGCAATGATATCACTTAAAAACAACAGTGAAAAAAAATACTATATAACTGTCAGTAACCGCTGGGTACATGATGATGATGTCACATGCACACCCTCTATTGACAATTTTATCCTTCACAACTATACAGGAATACTTGGTACAATTGTGATGGGAGATTAATCATTAAACACATTGTTATCAGAACATTCTAGCTGTCTTAGATTCACTGAATGAATGAAAGAATGAATACATTTTCATTAATGAGAAGGAATTAATGACTGAATGAATGAATAATTAATTTATGTGTCCGAACAACTTCTTGTCCCTTCCCACGTGGGATTATCAGACACGGCAATTAATAATTGACAGAAATGGAGAGAAGAAAAACAAAAAATGAAAAAACAACCAAGTCATATATGCAGTCACTCAGCAACAACAACAATAAATACTGTATATTTACCAACAGGAATTCAATTTAGTTGAATGTTACTCTATGGCACCTGTTCCATATTCTAATATTCAGTAATCCGTCCCATTAATCAGGTTGTCTTATTGTTATAAGTGGGTTAGGGTTAGGTCTCTCTCTCTACATATATATCAATAATAAAGCTTTTATGATGGTCCAACCCGTCAAAGGCGGGGCCTATTTGGATAATAATGACGGTCTGCACGGTTATATAAGCAAGGGAAACAGTCTTTGTGTTATGGGCTAAGCTAGGACCTATACTAACTAGTGTGAAGTACAGCCAATATAATAATATTTCAGTTTAAGTGTACACTGGTACTCTCTGTGTACTACTCACAAGTGTGATGTATTCCGTGTCGTTCAGAGTGTACTTGGCTTACTTCATCTTCCTGTCCTCTCCACCTGGTGCTACTGTGTCCTACACACACACACACACACGCGCACGCACACACGCACACACGCACACACACAGATTCATTGATGAATGAATCAAAAAAAATATATATTTCAGAAATGGAGAGTTACGGTACGATACGGTAAGTCAAGTATACACTGCAACAAAACAGCTTGGAGAATTTCAGTACAATTTAAGCACAACTACAACAAATCTGATGAATAGCTGTGATTAGACACACTAGTTCAGAATACACTTGTTTAAAATAGGGTTTTTCATTTCATCAAGCTATATAGACATACAGAATAATTACTTCTGTAAATCCAGAATCCAGCAAATCATAGTGAAGGTAAAATCAAAGTGGAGGAAAAAGGGAAGAGAGAAATATACAAAGAGGGGAAAGAGGGTGGGTGGGGGAATTATATTTGCATTTTGTTTTACAGAGGCCAGTTAAGAATTGCAGCCGCCCGCATGGACTATGTACCCATTGAGAGTGTTTTTTAGGAGTCAAGGGATTCACATGTCTTATTGACTGGTGGTAGGGTTACATTTTTGTGGCTAATGAGTGAATGGAATGAAGTCCCTTGTTTGTGCCGAATCTGGGTTGCAACTCCCTCTGGTGTTGTGGGAGTGGACTTGGTTGACATAAAGGAAGTATTTGGAGTTTGGACAGGTACCTGGTGGTATTTTGGTAGTGTCTTGTGGACCAGGAAATCACAGTAACTACAGAAAATCAAGCCCAAGTCTACACACCTAGAGAATGTAGAAGAGGAATGTTCATTTTGATCTGTATGTTGGACTGTTTGGTTTCCTAAATCCAGCCTGGAATTGTGTACAAAACCAAAATAAATCTTTAGTTTTGGCGTCTGTGGGGCTAAAATGTCATCAAAGGGTGGTCTCTGGCTCGAATTCAGAATAAATAGTGGGCCCTGGTATCAAAAAGGTTGAAAACCCCTGCTCTAGAGATGTGGCAACAGCTGCTAAAAAGAAGACCATACAATAAGACAATACAATGAGAACACAAGACAAAAACAGTTTGCTTACAACCCAGCTGTCTGATCTGCAGGCTCCCCTGCATTCTGCCTTCTCCCCTGCATCCTCGCCCGTCCACCCTCTCCGTCATTGCAGCCATTTAGTGATGTATTTTTCGATCTCTTGGTCTGTATAACGAGGCGATGGCGGATTACGCTGCACAGCCGCTAAAACACACAGACACAAAAAACTACTTTTCACGAAATACAAGAGTAACCTGTGGTACAATGTAGAGCTTTAATTGGGCCCAAAATGTTGAGGCTGGCCCTACAATTAGTTCAGCCCGGCTGACTCGAAGCTGATACATAGTTGACAACCTGAGAATGACACTTTTTCTAAACAAACCAATATTGCTGCTAGCAGATTATATTTTGGTAATTTGTTAACAAAGTATCCTATATATTAAATAAACTTTTAGATAGAGAATTCTGTCAGGCATAGGCTAAGCAACACATTGTGAACTTGTGAGAAGGGGGGGGTTAATACTTTTGGTGTGCAACACCTTTGGACATCAAGGACCACTTCAACTCTTTTCATATTGTCGTTATGGTGGGATAATTACCACCATAATGACGCTATGGGGGCCGACTTTTTACAATTAACATGGTTAAGGGAGCAAAATAAGGAAATACAAGGTTTCAGCATGAAGGAAACAATACATGTCTTTATCTATAAAACGGACCAATACCTTAATCAATACATATATATTTTAATAATCTACCTTTCACATACACAGCCATGACAGGTTTCTATGAGTAGCTGTAGTGAACAAAGTTATTGAGCACAATACAAATGGAAGTGAGTCCAAGGGGAGATGATGAATCTCAATATAAACTTACCAACCACAACACTCTTGACTCGTAGTCAAGTTTGTTTGTTTGTTTGGCCAGGGTGTTTGCTAGCGTTGCAGCCATGACTCTCCAAACAGTCTCCTTTCAGCACCAATACAGCACTCTGTGAATTGACATTTGTTAGTTGATCAGTCCAAGACGATACATGGACAATCTAGCGATACAATCCGATGATTTGAAATTCATATAGTTAACTATTTAAAATGCATTGGCATTGTCTTAAACCAAGTAATTAAACCAGCATTTTCGCATTGGTAAAAAAAAAAAATCTACAAGCATTGGGAACTTTAAGAAGTATTTAAGTATTTAAGAAATAACAGATCTTTTTCCCAGATTCTGTTTCTTTTTCAAATGTTCAAATCCTGTACAGGAAAACATGGCATATTTTGGACATAGTTCAAATGGTGATTAAATTAATTTAGAGCTGTAATTAATTTGATTAAAAAAAATAATAATCATTCAACAGCCCTATTTTTATATAGAATACATATTGCATATTGGGCTGCTGCTAGACACGTAATAATGTCCAGTAAAACTTTCCCTTTATTGCACTGGTCCTGTAGCCTACTTGCCGTGGTGGATATCAGTTGTCCTCTCTTGCAAGATCAAATGAATGATTCATAATTATCTTAGCACAAACACCTGCACAACCATGATCACTGTAGGACCATCTGTCATACAGTGTGCAGTTATAGACACAAAACGGGAAATCAAAACAATGCATTTTGATGTTTTTGGTTTAAATCAAATTAAGCTGAGATTAAAGTTAGTCAACAGAGCAGTGTCAATGCAGGTCCGTGTGGACAGTGTGTTAGGAAGGGAGCAGGGGCAACCTCCCGTAAGAGGGCACTTCTGTGTTTTAGACATGTTACAGGGCAGGGTCTGTAGCCCCCTTTTGCGTCCGTGTGTGCACGTCGCTGTGGACTGTATATTCTGAGAGGCAGTGCGAACGAGGCAATAGTATGACAGTAGTGCATGGTAAATACAACTGATCTACAAGCTCACCACACGTTGCACGAAGGACACATTTTAACTTTTAATTCTTCTCTCATTTCCGCACGGCACCGTTGTGTGGTAAAGCTAGACTCCTCTCATGCAGCCATCAAAAAGGGCCTGTCTGTGTTTCCAAGTAAACACTGAAATCTTACCAGTTGGTTTTTGAGCTCAGGGGTGTTTTGTAGCTGCTCTTCCAGGTTTTGAAGCGCTTGGGCGTCATTTAATGGCAGCAGGTCTGGGTCAACACCTGTTAGAATGATAATCAGAAAAGGTTTCATCACATCACTGGTTTATATGGTATAAATACTATATCCTTAAATAAGACAATACAATAAGAACACAAGACAAAAACAGTTTGTTTACTACGCAGCTGCATCCTCGCCCGTCCACCTATATATTAAATAAACTTTTAGATAGAGAATTCTGTCAGGCATAGGCTAAGCAACACATTGTGAACTTGTGAGAAGGGGGGGTTAATATTTTTGGTGTGCAACACCTTTGGACATCAAGGACCACTTCAACTCTTTTCATATCGTCGTTATGGTGGGATAATTACCACCATAATGACGCTATGGGGGCCGACTTTTTACAATTAACATGGTTAAGGGAGCAAAATAAGGAAATACAAGGTTTCAGCATGAAGGAAACAATACATATCTTTATCTATAAAACGGACCAATACCTTAATCAATACATATATATTTTAATAATCTACCTTTTACATACACAGCCATGACAGGTTTCTATGAGTAGCTGTAGTGAACAAAGTTATTGAGCACAATACAAATGGAAGTGAGTCCAAGGGGGAGATGATGAATCTCAATATAAACTTACCAACCACAACACTCTTGACTCGTAGTGCTCTGAATCCCCTTTAAAAAAAATAAAATTTGATTTAGTATTAATGCAATCGATTATCTGCTGGGGGAGATTAGAGCCACTGTAAGATAAGGGTTAGTAGGGCTGCAAATATTGGCCAAAAATGATAATTGAACATTCCTTTTGATAGCCCTCATGGACCTAAATGGATATCAAACAGTTCAAAATACAAATTTATATTTTTATTAAGGCTGTTGAAAATAAAGTTAATTAGTTAAATTAATTTTGTTGATTAATCTGATTTTTTTAAAAAAATAACGCAATTAACTCATGTGCACACTGACTCAAACCACTGAGCATTTTCTCATTGGTAAAAAAAAATCTACAAGCATTGGGGACTTTAAAAAGTATTTAAGTATTTAAAAATACTTTTCCCAGATTCTGTTTCTTTTTCAAATGTTCAAATCCTGTACAGGAAAACATGGCATATTTTGGACATAGTTCAAATGGTGATTAAATTAATTTAGAAGCTGTAATTAATTTGATAAAAAACATTTAATCATTCAACAGCCCTATTTTTATATAGAATACATATTGCATATTGGGCTGCTGCTAGACACGTAATAATGTCCAGTAAAACTTTCCCTACTTGCCGTGGTGGATGTCAGCTGTCCTCTCTTGCAAGATCAAATTAATCATTCATAATTATCTTAGCACAAACACCTGCACAACCATGATCACTGTAGGACCATCTGTCATACAGTGTGCAGTTATAGACACAAAACGGGAAATCAAAGCAATGCATTTTGATGTTTTTGGTTTAAATCAAATTAAGCTGAGATTAAAGTTAGTCAACAGAGCAGTGTCAATGCAGGTCCGTGTGGACAGCGTGTTAGGAAGGGAGCAGGGGCAACCTCCCGTAAGAGGGCACTTCTGTGTTTTAGACATGTTACAGGGCAGGGTCTGTAGCCCCCTTTTGCGTCCGTGTGTGCACGTCACTGTGGACTGTATATTCTGAGAGGCAGTGCGAACGAGGCAATAGTATGACAGTGGTGCATGGTAAATACAACTGATCTACAAGCTCACCACACGTTGCACGAAGGACACATTTTAACTTTTAATTCTTCTCTCATTTCCGCACGGCACCGTTGTGTGGTAAAGCACTGCACTCATGCAGCCATGGTTTTTGAGCTCAGGGGTGTTTTGTAGCTGCTCTTCCAGGTTTTGAAGCGCTTGGGCGTCATTTAATGGCAGCAGGTCTGGGTCAACACCTGTTAGAATAATAATGAGAAAAGGTTTCATCGCATCACTGGTTTATATGGTATAAATACTATATCCTTAAAGGTATAGTACGTGAATTGGAAAACCCTCCGGGCCCCCGGTAGCAAGATGTACACACTCTAATGTCAACTACCAAAATACCACCATGTACCTGTCCAAATACTGCCTTAATGTTGGTAGGGAACGCCCTACCAACAGTCACTCAGACATTCAAATCCCTTGACTCCTTCAGAACCACTCTCAAAGGACACCTACGGACGGCTGCAATTCTAGCCTGGCCTCTGTAAAAAATGATTCCCACACCCAGCCCCTTTCCCCTCTCCTTGTATATGTCTTTTCCCTTTTACCTCCACTATGATCTGCTGCTTCTGACTTTAGAGAAGTGAATATTTGTCTCTAAATGTCTTGATAAAATGAACAGGGTGGCTGACATTGTAAACAAGTGTATTCTTAACTGCAGAAGTGGATTCCTGTGTCCGTCCTCATGGTGGCTGAAAAAAAAACTAAGGGGATTATAGTTATAGTTACCTCTGTGAAAAAGTAACTAGTTACTTCACTCACTTTAAAAAGGGGGTGGTGTTGTTCTGTGGTATTCATGGTCACAAGTTTAAAGTGGAATTCCCATTTTACTGTCATTAATATACCTTAGAGATGTTGTGTGGACATGATAAAGATCTCCACATTGTCTTCATATTGTTTCCTAGAAATGGAGTTTGTGTTTCGCCATGTCAATGATTTTTCTTTTAGGGCATTTTTTTTTTTTTTTTTTTTTTTTGAAAAAAGGGTGTAATTGCCCTTTAATGGCAGCATGCTAAGCATGGACTGTATCAAGATGCTTTTAGGATTTGCATTGGTTTTCTTTGCTGAGGACAATGCTTTGAACTCAGGCACAGCCCAGCTTTAATGATGTTAAATCCCTTTATTTTAGATCGTTTTGCAGCTATAGTACAACATATTTAGTTGTTACTGTACAGTACTTTAAAACAGTTGACATGTTGTACACATGCCTAAAATAACTCTTATTTGCGTCGCCCTCGTTGAAAACAATGTATTTCCAACTCCAGTTTGTCCCTATTCAGACTGCATAATGAACAGCAGCTTGTGCACTTAGTTTCTGACCCCTCAATGTCGCCACTCTTCTATTAGATGGCTGTGGACGCACGTAGAGGAGCTGCTTGCTCCCAGAGCCTTGGAAATACAGAGTTACGCCAACTCCGTTCACTTCATGGCGCCAGTCCAATGGCGGCTCCTCTACATAGACTATTAGATAGTGACAACAAATAGTGACAGCCGGAAGTTACTGAATGCATTGGAGCATATGGGCTCGCGCGAGTACTAGAACCACGTGACCAGACTATTTTCTGTCCCCTCAATGTCGCAACTCTGTCTATTTCTAAGGCTCTGCTGCTTGCTTTGTCTGCTTACTAAAGCCCAGAGCCCTGATTAGCATGATTAACATTTGATCATTTGAACATCTAATTGATAAGCTATAGTTACAGCCGCTGCCACTACCACAGATCTACGGCAATCTTTGATTAGCTCCTTATTGTTTGATACGAACCTGCAGCTCCAACTTCTGGGAGACGGAGTTACACTCAAACATGTCCGACCGGAAACATGAACCCAAAGAAGAAATATGACGTTCCTGTTACACTGTGTTCTCTATTGTCATCCCGGGCGGCCATAATATTTATGTACAGGCTGAGTTTTAGAATTAATTTGAAACACATTAAAGGGGAACTCCACCCATTTTCAACATTTTAATGGCATTAAAATACCTTAGAGATGTTGTGTGTGGACATGATAAGAAAAAAAAGTTCCCCCAATTCTGTATTAACTAACAATGGAGGTCTGAAAAACATTAACATATGTTGAAATACATCTGATGACATCAAGATGTATTTCACCATGTTAATGATTTTTCTTTCAGACCCCTTTTTCCTGAGAGGGTACAAATGGAACCAAATGGACCCACTAAGGTCCATTTGGTTCACATTTGTATCCTTTTGAAAATGGGTGCAATTCCCCTTTAAAATGGCCATTTATGTATAGGCTATGAGTTTTAGAATTGATTTGAAACACATTAAAAATGATGCCGTTACTATTACTGTTATAACGCCATATAAAATACATTAATCTTTTACGAGGAATATAAAACCATTAAACATTGTATGCCGTTATTATTTGGTGTTTTTGTTTTAATCATCCATTCTGCAGTTCTCCAGTTCTCCAAAGCCTCGCTTTGTGTGTGAGAATCTGCTATGTTTATTAACTCAGGCAACAGTCCTTGTTTAGGGAGCTTAGTATTGGGGTCTGTGGGTCTAAAATGTCATCAACTGGTGGTCCTCCCTGGCTCAAATGCCAAATAAATAGTGGGCCCTGGAGTCAAAAGGGTTGAAAACCATTGCTTCATATAAAAACTTTGGAGTTGCCCATACACCCTGCCAATCTTTCAGCCCACCCTAGTAGGGCTGGCTAAATCCAGTCCTGGTCATATCTGCCAATAGATTCTGACTGATTTTTTACACAGAGAACCACAATAGAACCAAGCCTAGGCCCTATATGGGCATGTTGGCTGCTACAGGGCCAAGATGTCATTATGTAGTCCTAGATTACATCTATATATGGGCATGTTGGCTGCTACAGGGCCAAGATGTCATTATGTAGTCCTAGATTACATCTACAGTTGTGTTCAAAATAATAGCAGTCTGTTTAAAAAATGAATAAAGTCCAAAATCCTTATAGTGGTTTTTATTTCCATGCATTGGGAACACTGCACATTATATTCTAAATCAAAACATGATGAAAAAAGCAGAAATTATTTAATTACTTTACAGAAAATTAAGAAAAATGAACATTGGGCTGTTCAAAAAAATAGCAGTGTCTGCATTTTACTTTACAAACTCAAATTTGTATTAACTGAAAAATATCCAAGATTCAGCATTCCTGTGAATCACTAAACTAATATTTAGTTGTATAGCCACTGTTTTTGAGAACCGCTTCACATCTGTGTTGCAAGGAGTCAACTTCTGGCATCTGTGAACAGGTATTCCAGCCCAGGATGATTTGACAACGTTCCATAATTCCTCTGCATTTCTTGGTTTTGCCTCAGAAACAGCATTTTTAATGTCACCCCACAAGTTTTCTATCGGATTAAGGTCCGGGGATTGGGCTTGCCACTCCATGACTTTAATTTTGTTGGACTGGAACCAAGAAGCTGCTCGCTTACTGGTGTGTTTGGGGTCATTGTCTTGTTCACACACCCATTTCAAGGGCATTTCCTCTTCAGCATAAGGCAACATGACCTCTTCAAGTATTTTGATGTATCCAAACTGATCCATGATCCCTGGTATGTGATAAATAGGCCCGGCACCATAGTAAGAGTATCAGGATGCTTGCACCACCATGCTTTACTATGGGAATGTTTCTCAAAAACAGTGGCTATACAACTAAATATTAGTTTAGTGATTCACAGGAATGCTGAATCCTGGATATTTTTCAGTTAATACAGTAAATATTTGAGTTTGTAAAGTAAAGTGCAGACACTGCTATTTTTTTAACACCACAATGTTCATTTTTCTTCATTTTCTGTAAAGTAATTAAATATGTTCTGCTTTTTTTTCTTCATGTTTTGATTTAAAATATAATGTGCAGTGTTCCCAAAGCATGGAATTAAAACCACTATTAGTACAGCGGATAAGCAAACCTATTGTGCATTTTATGACTAAAGCATGAAACTTTCTACAGTGTTTCTATACACCATGAAGTTTCTTTTCAGATGTGGAACCCCGTCTGGGTTGAAGGGGTTCCACCTGTTACAGGCTGTACAAATATGGATATGTCAAAAACAACATATTTTTCGTTTTTTGGCAGGCATAAAGACAGTATATCAACAAGAAGAGTTCAGGAACGCACTAACCATCATCAAATTACTTTGATGGGTTATATCAGCAGCATAGGATATGTTAATAGGGTTTTAGGGGCCATTGGGTCACAAAAACACCTTATATAAACACAGACTAAAAAATCGGATTTTCAACAATTTGTGTTCAATTGGATTGAGCATTTGATATCTCTTCTTGACATTTCCTAGTTGCAGTAAAGTGTCTACTAGTTGCAAAGAGTGTCTACCATGCAATGACACTATTCGTGAGGCCTAACAGTGTCCCAAGTAGGGATGTTACGGTATGAGATTTTACAGTATACGTATTTATTGGAAACCTATACCTCTGTATTTTCAAGAAATACATATAAAGAAAAAAAAATCTACTATTCTGACTTACAGTAAAACTGCACTGTGCGTGCTCAGAACTGCTTGCCCGGAACTATCACTACTTTCAGGAGGAGGAGTAATTGACTTGCATTTTGGCATGTTTTGTTCCAGACTCCATTTTAATAATATATTGTGTTAAAAGGAAGTTTTGTTCTAATGAATGACAACTTAAACCACAATAGTCTACGGAAATGATGAATTAACTTTATGATATACATGTTATGTCATTGTTATTACACCATTAAAACATCTAAATTAGGGGAGTGAGCAGCAGCAATAAAAAAAGAATCATTGGTAAGTGCTAATGCATCTCTTCATATAGCTCCAAAAGTAACTGTATGAAGAGGAATTGGTGGAGATGGTCAAAGCCAAGAAGCTAGGCTTCACTATCATGCCCTATCATGCCCTTGCTGAAACCCTCACAGACCTGGACTACACTGATGACATATGCTTGCTGTCTGACCATGTAAAGCAAATACAGGACATCTTAGGACATCTGCCCCGATCAACAATATGGTCTTGAATGAGGACAATGACCTTAAACACCCAGGTGCATGGGTCGGGTCGCCTCCACAGACTTAAGGTGAGGAAAGCACTTGCCTGAAGAGCTCTTAATGGTATGACCAATGTGTGGAACTCAACCTCCCCCGGCACATCAAGATCATTTTCTTCTTCTATGGCTGTGAATGCTGGACACACAAGCCCTAACACAAGCCCTATAGGCACCCATGGACATCAGACATCAATGGAGAGGACGCCCCATACCTACTGTACTGTACCAATGTGTGTGACATAAAGAAAGATGCTGGTGCAGTGCACAGATGAGCTGGCCAGATGTATGGAGAAGCAAGATAACTAGAGATGTAGGAAAGAAGAAAGGGCATAGAAGTGGTGGTCTTTTTTTTATACCGTATTTCATCCATCCAGACCCCATTCATATTTCCCTCCATGATTTCCAAATAATATTTATATCAATTATTCAAGCCGCTATAGAATTAATTCATCCAGGATCCTGACAATTCATGACTGTATAATATTAGATTATGTAAAAAACAAATCATGTTATGCCATGAATTATTAGGATCCTGGATGGTTTATAGCGGCTTACAATGATCTAGATGGATGAAATGGAAAAAAGACCACCACTGCTTTTACGTGGTCAGACCAGCCCTTGACTGCGTCACCAGTCATCTCGGTTCTCCATACATCTGGCCAGCTCATTTGTGTTCTCTGCACCAGCATCTTTCTTTAATATGTCGACATAGGGAGGTGTGGGATGTCCTCTCATCATTGTGTTGGATCATCTTTCTTTCTTTCTGGATTCCAGGGCCGAATTTAGCCAGCCCTACTAGGGTGGGCTGGAAGAATGGCAGAGTGGGCAACTCCAAAGTTTTTTATATGAAGCAGTGGTTTTCAACCTTTTTGACCCCAGGGCCCACTATTTATTTGGCATTTGAGGCACGGACCACCATTTGATAACATGTTAGCCCCACAGACCACAATACTAAATATTTCTTTTGCTTTTGTCCACAATTCCATTTGTGAATACAAAACAGTCAAACACACTGACCATTAATCTACATTCTCTAGTGTAGGCTAATTCAGATGATGAATATTTTAACTCTTGAGAGTGTAAAAATGAAACCAAACCACTTGGTTTCATCTTTACACTCTTCATACAGTTCTTCATACAGTCCCTTTTGGAGCTGTTTGTATGATTTTGTAAACATAATGTAATATTATAATGGAGACTATGGAGCGAAAAGCAGTTCTGGGCTCAATGACTCCTCAAGGCCAAAGGTGAGCCTGAAAGTGGTGACACTTCCGGGCATAGCCTATAGTTCTGAGCTGCACGCTCAGAAAAAAAAAGATTATAGCAGAACTGCACTTTGCACAAGTGCAGTTCTGCTATAATCTTTTTTTTTAATACTAAATTATTTTTTAATAATTTTAATTTCTTTTTTTTAAATACCATGAAATACCGAGGTATAGGTTTCCAATAGCGTAATACTGTAAAATCTCATACCGTGACAACCCTACTCAGGAGACTGTTAAGGCTCATTCAGAGTTTAGATTTTCGGTGATCACCGTGAGCAACGCTCAAACGACCGATGCCACCGCTATTCATAGTGTATAAACCACTGCCAGCCCCTCCGCCTCCCCTCTCCCATTCTCCTCTGACCCATTGTTGTTTATATTTTACCCTCTGTTTTCTCTTTCTACTTCATACCTGCCTCATACAGTCCTTTCTGCATTCTGTTTATTTCCTATTCTATTTATGTCATTGTCTTTATCATTAAATTCCTTCCTTCGTTCTCCTCCAGCCTGTCATGCTATGCTATGTTGTAACTTGTGTGTTTTCTTTTTTACGTGTTGAGCTGTCAAAAAGAAGCAGCCGGTGTTCCAAACCTCTGGACCAATCAACATTGCCTGGCGGCTCCTGGCCAATGTAATTGGTTTAGCTCTATCAGGAGGCCGCTATCAGTGAGCACTGCTGCGGTGGTTAGTAAAATCAGAGAGGAGGGCTAGAAAGAGCAGTGTTTATGGTGGTATTACATCATATGGGCAACGGTGGTTGCGGTGATCACCGATCAAGATCAACTATGAATAGGCCTTTAGGCCTCACAAATAGTGTCATTGCATGGTAAACACTATTTACTGCAACTCAGAGAAACTATTACAACTAGGACATGTCAGGAAGAGATGTCTCAATCCAGAAGAGACTTACTTGCTTAGTCCAATTTAACACAAATTGTAGAAAATCCGTTTTTTTAGTCTGTGTTTATATGAGGTGTTTTTGTGACCCAATGCCCCCTGAAATGCTATTTACATATCCTATGCTGCTGTTATAACTCATTAAAGTAATTTAATGATGGTTAGTGTGTTCCTGAACTCTTCTTGTTGATATACTGTCTTTATGCCTGCCAAAAACTGAAAAATATGTTGTTTTTGACATATCCATGTTTGTACAGCCTGTAACAGGTGGAACCCCTTCAACCCAGATGGGGTTCCACATCTGAAAAGAAACTTCATGGTGTATAGAAACACTGTAGAAAGTTTCATGCTTTAGTCATAAAATGCACAATACCTTCCATTTCATGAGCTTAACCGCTGCACTATATAAGGATTTTGGGCTTTATTCAGTTTTTTAAACAGACTGCTATTATTTTGAACACAACTGTATATGGGCATGTTGGCTGCTACAGGGCCAAGATGTCATTATGTAGTCCTACATTACGTCCAGGTCTGCTTATCATTGTAAACAGCAATCTCTAAACACCTGAATTGTTTACAATAACATTAATATCAGGCACAGGCCCTGACCTGAGGTTCATTCCAGTGTGGGTGGCACAACAGAGAACCATTTATCTCCCTGAGATTTCAGTTTGGATTTAAGGATCTTGTGGAGTTGTTGATCAGTCAACCTCAGTGTAGGCAGGAGAGAATCAGGGAGATATGATGGTGTTTCTGTGTGTCTGTGGAGAGGAGAGCGGCTGCATGTTGGACCAGCTGTAATCCAACCAGACAGCCTTGGGGAACCACAGTAAAGAGTCGGGTTGAAATAAAAGCATGGATAAGGCGTTCAAAATCGTGAAAGGAAACAGCGGGCTTAACTTTTGCCAGCAGCCTCAAGAGTTCATCTACGAGACAAACAGTCAGATGGAAGTCAGCTGACAGGGAGTAAGACAGGTCAAACTAACTGAGTGACTGACTGACTAGAACACACTAAGTTAGTAATCAAACAGACAAGTAAAAAACAACTAAAACAAATTAAACTCATCACTTTACTCTCATATATTTTTGACTGAATAGGTTTGGTTAACAGCTGAGTAGAAAAGTGGTGAAGATCATTTTGTCAGTATTGATCAGACTGACATTGAAACTAAGATAAGGTACAGTGTACTGTACTGTATCATTTAGTTTCATATGTCAGTAACTATGGCTCATGAAGGTTATAATGGCGCAAAATCTTATTTCCCATAAGAAAACAATTCCGGGAGGATAACTAAAAAGCCGTCATTTCAGTGGATGAGCTCTATGTTGATGGTCAGCTGTACAGGGACAGTAACACACGCACACACATCTCCAAAGACCCCTCACGTTCATGAACAATGTAGAATACAGTACATACCTGGCATTAGGAACGATGTAGGTTACAGTACATACGTGGGCATTAGGAACGATGTAGAATACAGTACATACCTGGGCATTAGGAACGATGTAGGTTACAGTACATACCTGGGCATTAGGAACGATGTAGGTTACAGTACATACCTGGGCATTAGGAACGATGTAGAATACAGTACATACCTTTGTACTTTATTTGTACTTTAATTATATAGCACTTTTTGAAACAAAGTTACAAAGTGCTTTACAGTGCAGAATAAAATACAATGCAAAAAATAAAAACAATAACAAGAACAAAAGTACAAAAATTAGTAAAACAGATAATGCATCATTTTTTTTTTAAATTGATGCATACCTGGGCATTATGAACGATGTAGAATAGTGTAAATACCTGGGCATTAGGAACGATGTAGGTTACAGTACATATCTGGGCATTATGAACGATGTAGAATACAGTACATACCTGGGCATTAGGAACGATGTAGGTTACAGTACATACCTGGGCATTAGGAACGATGTAGGTTACAGTACATATCTGGGCATTATGAACGATGTAGAATACAGTACATACCTGGGCATTAGGAACGATGTAGGATACAGTACATACCTGGGCATTAGGAACGATGTAGGTTACAGTACATACCTGGGCATTAGGAACGATGTAGAATACAGTACATACCTGGGCATTATGAACGATGTAGGTTACAGTACATACCTGGGCATTAGGAACGATGTAGGTTACAGTACATATCTGGGCATTAGGAACGATGTAGAATACAGTACATACCTGGGCATTAGGAACGATGTAGAATACAGTACATACCTGGGCATTAGGAACGATGTAGGTTACAGTACATACCTGGGCATTAGGAACGATGTAGAATACAGTACATACCTGGGCATTATGAACGATGTAGGTTACAGTACATACCTGGGCATTAGGAACGATGTAGGTTACAGTACATATCTGGGCATTATGAACGATGTAGAATACAGTACATACCTGGGCATTAGGAACGATGTAGGTTACAGTACATACCTGGGCATTAGGAACGATGTAGAATACAGTACATACCTGGGCATTATGAACGATGTAGGTTATAGTACATACCTGGGCATTAGGAACGATGTAGGTTACAGTACATACCTGGGCATTAGGAACGATGTAGAATACAGTACATACCTGGGCATTATGAACGATGTAGAATACAGTAGGCCTACATACCTGGGCATTAGGAACGATGTAGGTTACAGTACATACCTGGGCATTAGGAACGATGTAGGTTACAGTACATACCTGGGCATTAGGAACGATGTAGGTTACAGTACATACCTGGGCATTAGGAACGATGTAGGCTACAGTACATACCTGGGCATTAGGAACGATGTAGGCTACAGTACATACCTGGGCATTAGGAACGATGTAGGCTACAGTAAATACCTGGGCATTAGGAACGATGTAGGCTACAGTACATACCTGGGCATTAGGAACGATGTAGGCTACAGTAAATACCTGGGCATTAGGAATATTACACAGACTTTAGTTCAGCCTTTATTCTTGGTCCTCCACAATAAAAGATATCAAAATCTTATTTCCCATAAGAAAACAATTCCGGGAGGACAACTAAAAAGCCGTCATTTCAGTGGATAAGCTAAGCTCTATGTTGATGGTCAGCTGTACAGGGACAGTAACACACGCACACACATCTCCAAAGATCGCTCACGATCATGAACAATGTAGAATACAGTACATACCTGGCATTAGGAACGATGTAGGTTACAGTACATACCTGGGCATTAGGAACGATGTAGAATACAGTACATACCTGGGCATTAGGAACGATGTAGGCTACAGTACATACCTGGGCATTAGGAACGATGTAGGTTACAGTACATACCTGGGCATTAGGAACGATGTAGGTTACAGTACATAGTGGGCATTATGAACGATGTAGGTTACAGTACATACCTGGGCATAAGGAACGATGTAGGCTACAGTACATAGTGGGCATTATGAACGATGTAGGTTACAGTACATACCTGGGCATTAGGAACGATGTAGGTTACAGTAAATACCTGGGCATTAGGAACGATGTAGGTTACAGTACATACCTGGGCACTAGGAACGATGTAGGTTACAGTACATACCTGGGCATTATGAACGATGTAGGTTACAGTACATACCTGGGCATTAGGAACGATGTAGGCTACAGTACATAGTGGGCATTATGAACGATGTAGGCTACAGTACATACCTGGGCATTATGAACGATGTAGGTTACAGTACATATCTGGGCATTATGAACGATGTAGAATACAGTACATACCTGGGCATTAGGAACGATGTAGGCTACAGTACATACCTGGGCATTAGGAACGATGTAGGTTACAGTACATACCTGGGCATTATGAACGATGTAGAATACAGTACATACCTGGGCATTATGAACGATGTAGGTTACAGTACATACCTGGGCATTAGGAACGATGTAGGTTACAGTACATATCTGGGCATTAGGAACGATGTAGAATACAGTACATACCTGGGCATTAGGAACGATGTAGGATACAGTACATACCTGGGCATTAGGAACGATGTAGGTTACAGTACATACCTGGGCATTAGGAACGATGTAGAATACAGTACATACCTGGGCATTATGAACGATGTAGGTTACAGTACATACCTGGGCATTAGGAACGATGTAGGTTACAGTACATATCTGGGCATTATGAACGATGTAGAATACAGTACATACCTGGGCATTAGGAACGATGTAGGTTACAGTACATACCTGGGCATTAGGAACGATGTAGAATACAGTACATACCTGGGCATTATGAACGATGTAGGTTATAGTACATACCTGGGCATTAGGAACGATGTAGGTTACAGTACATACCTGGGCATTAGGAACGATGTAGAATACAGTACATACCTGGGCATTATGAACGATGTAGAATACAGTAGGCCTACATACCTGGGCATTAGGAACGATGTAGGTTACAGTACATACCTGGGCATTAGGAACGATGTAGGTTACAGTACATACCTGGGCATTAGGAACGATGTAGGTTACAGTACATACCTGGGCATTAGGAACGATGTAGGCTACAGTACATACCTGGGCATTAGGAACGATGTAGGCTACAGTACATACCTGGGCATTAGGAACGATGTAGGCTACAGTAAATACCTGGGCATTAGGAACGATGTAGGCTACAGTACATACCTGGGCATTAGGAACGATGTAGGCTACAGTAAATACCTGGGCATTAGGAATATTACACAGACTTTAGTTCAGCCTTTATTCTTGGTCCTCCACAATAAAAGATATCAAAATCTTATTTCCCATAAGAAAACAATTCCGGGAGGACAACTAAAAAGCCGTCATTTCAGTGGATAAGCTAAGCTCTATGTTGATGGTCAGCTGTACAGGGACAGTAACACACGCACACACATCTCCAAAGACCCCTGACGTTCATGAACAATGTAGAATACAGTACATACCTGGCATTAGGAACGATGTAGGTTACAGTAAATACCTGGGCATTAGGAACGATGTAGAATACAGTACATACCTGGGCATTAGGAACGATGTAGGCTACAGTACATACCTGGGCATTAGGAACGATGTAGGTTACAGTACATACCTGGGCATTAGGAACGATGTAGGTTACAGTACATAGTGGGCATTATGAACGATGTAGGTTACAGTACATACCTGGGCATTAGGAACGATGTAGGCTACAGTACATAGTGGGCATTATGAACGATGTAGGTTACAGTACATACCTGGGCATTAGGAACGATGTAGGTTACAGTACATACCTGGGCATTAGGAACGATGTAGGTTACAGTAAATACCTGGGCATTAGGAACGATGTAGGTTACAGTACATACCTGGGCATTAGGAACGATGTAGGTTACAGTACATACCTGGGCATTATGAACGATGTAGGTTACAGTACATACCTGGGCATTAGGAACGATGTAGGTTACAGTACATACCTGGGCATTAGGAACGATGTAGGATACAGTACATACCTGGGCATTAGGAACGATGTAGGCTACAGTACATAGTGGGCATTATGAACGATGTAGGCTACAGTACATACCTGGGCATTATGAACGATGTAGGTTACAGTACATACCTGGGCATTAGGAACGATGTAGGTTACAGTACATACCTGGGCATTATGAACGATGTAGAATATAATTAAAGTCCTTTATTTGTACTTTAATTATATAGCACTTTTTAAAACAAAGTTACACAGTGCTTTACACTTTGTAACTTTGTAACTTAAATTGATGCATACCTGGGCATTATGATCGATGTAGGTTACAGTACATACCTGGGCATTAGGAACGATGTAGAATACAGTACATACCTGGGCATTAGGAACGATGTAGGTTACAGTACATACCTGGGCATTAGGAACGATGTAGAATACAGTACATACCTGGGCATTAGGAACGATGTAGGTTACAGTACATACCTGGGCATTAGGAACGATGTAGAATACAGTACATTCCTGGGCATTAGGAACGATGTAGGTTACAGTACATACCTGGGCATTAGGAACGATGTAGAATACAGTACATACCTGGGCATTAGGAACGATGTAGGTTACAGTACATACCTGGGCATTAGGAACGATGTAGGTTACAGTACATACCTGGGCATTAGGAACGATGTAGGCTACAGTAGGGCATTATGCGGCCGGGGGCCAAATGCAACTCTTTGGCTGACTCTGACCGGCCTGTGAAAGGGTACCATGGTTTTCAAACAGTGGTCCAGGGACCACCAGAGGTCCTTGAGAGAATTCCAGTTAAATATGGAAAGTTGGCTAACCAGATATAACTCTTTAAGAGTGTAAACATGAAACCAAATTGACCCGCAATCACAAGTTAGAATATTCATCATCTGAATTAGCCCAAAGTCTACATAATCAGAGAATGTAAAATAATTAATGGTAATTGTGATATGTATGTTTGACTGGTTTGTTTCTGAAATCCAGCCTGGTATTGTGGGCAAAAACAAAATAAATCTTTAGTTTTGGGGTCTGTGGGGCTAAAATGTCATCAAATAGTGGTCCTCAATGGCTCAAGTTCTGAATAAATAGTGGGCCCTGGTGTCGAAATGGTTGGTCTTATTTATACTTTTATCTTGAAATTAAATTAATATTACACAGACTTTAGTTCAGCCTTTAGTCTTGGTCCTCCACAATATTTTATGTATCTCATTTGGTCCCTTGGGAAAAATAATTGCCCACCGCTGCTGCAGTATGTACTGTACATTGTACAAGTATGTGCACCCTCCCAACATTTCACAATAAAAGCACAACTCAACACAGAGACTGTTACCATGGATGACACATCGATAAGAACTACACTGTTTTTCATAAAACCCTCAGTGTGTTTACAAGTAGTCTGACCAAAGCATTATGGGAATGGCAGTCCAGGAAGTATTGTTGATGACATCAGAGACACAATGTTGAGTGGAACTGTTGTCTATAATGATCTATAACTGTCACATCAGTTATAGATCATTATGCTAAAATCTAAAATGTTGAGTGGAACTGTTGTCTATAATGATCTATAACGGTCACATCAGACACTGGACTCACTGCTAAAATCTAAAATGTTGAGTGAAACTGTTGTCTATAATGATCTATAACTGTCACATCAGAGACACTTGACTCACTGCTAAAATCTAAAATGTTGAGTGGAACTGTTGTCTATAATGATCTATAACGGTCACATCAGAGACACTGGACTCACTGCTAAAATCTAAAATGTTGAGTGGAACTGTCAAGCTCTTTAGTTTAGGTAACAGATTCCCTGCTTGGAAGGGGCGCTACAGCCCACACAGAGGTTTAACTGGGTTTCACTCGTACAATCACCACGCATTTAGCCTCGGGGAGACCTGCACGACCAGGGGGTCCCTGGAGAGAGAGAGAGAGAGAGAGAGAGAGAGAGAGAGAGAGAGAGAGAGACAGAGAGAGAGAGACAGAGACAGAGACAGAGAGACACAGAGAGAGAGATGATGATGAACAAAATAATATGTTGTTCCATGAACCTCCCAGAAGCAATGATATCACTTAAAAAACAGTGAAAAAATACTATATAACTGTCAGTAACCCCTGGGTACATGATGATGATGTCACATGCACACCCTCTATTGACAATTTTATCCTTCACAACTATACAGGAATACTTGGTACAATTGTGATGGGAGATTAACCATTAAACACATTGTTATCAGAAGATTCTAGTTGTCTTAGATTCATTGAATGACTGAATGAATTTTAATTCATGAAAAGGAATGAATGCCTGAATGCCTGAATGCTTGAATGAATGAATGAATGAATGAATGAATGAATGAATGAATGAATGAATGAATGAATGAATGAATGAATGAATGAATATTTAATTTATGTGTCCGAACAATTTCTTGTCCCTTCCCACATGGGACTATCAGACACGGCAATTAATAATTGACAGAAATGGAGAGAAGAAAGACAAAAAAATGAAAAAACAACAAACTCATATATGCAGTCACTCAGCAACAACAACAATAAATACTGTATATTTACCAACAGGAATTGAATTTAGTTGAATGTTACTCTATGGCACCTGTTCCATATTCTAATATTCAGTAATCCGTCCCATTAATCAGGTTGTCTTATTGTTATAAGTGGGTTAGGGTCAGGTCTCTCTCTCTCCAGGGTCCCCCTGGCTGTACAGGTCTCCCCGTGCCACTTGAGGAAGGAATAAAAATGCTAATCAAAATGGGACAACTGTTTGGGTGCTTGCTTGTGCCCAACACATTATGATCACCATGCATACTATGAACTTCATACCGTCACCCAGTTGTCGTCACCCAGCAGACCCGTGTCGTTCAGAGTGTACTTGGCTTTCTTCATCTTCTTGTCCTTTCCCCACCTGGTGCTACTGTGTCCTACGCACACACACGCACGCACGCACAAGCACACGCACACACGCACACGCTGAACTCCCTACACACACATGCACGCGCACACACGCACACGCTGAACTCCCTACACACACATGCACACGGATGCTGAACTTTCAACTACCCACTGCCCCTTACACATGCACACACACTCACGCACACGCACGCACTCACACATGGTCAAACACACATACAACTGAAGGACTGGATCGAACTGCTGCTATCCTATCCTATCTTGCACATGTATACCTCACCTCATAGTAAGCTATATGTTGTTTGTTTAGTTGTAGCTATGTAGTCTCGTATATAGCTTTAGATTTTTAGTTGTAGTTTCTAGCTGTAGTATACTGTAGTTTCTAGTAGTAGTTTCTAGTAGTTGTATATGTCCTGTCTAGCTGTCTGTTAGCTTCACACTACTGCCACTTTATCACACCTGGTTAGCCAAGCACCTTCACCTCAAGTTAGGTGTACTGTTCGCACTTTACTGGTCTGCTGCACTACTGTTGTCTCATCTATTGTCTCGACCTTGTCTTATTGCACTGTCTATTGTCTTGACTATTGTCTATTGCACTGTCTTGTCTATTGCACTGTGGAAAAATTGGAAACGCTATTTCATCCCTGTATATGTCCTGACATACACTGGAGTGACAAATAAAAAACCTTGAACCTTGAACACACATGCGTACGCACGCACAAACGCACACACACACACACACACACACACAAACTGATAACAGCTTGGAGAATTTCAGTACAATTCAAGCACAACTACAACAAATCTCAATAACTGTGAGTGGACACTAGTTCAGCATACACCTGTTTAAGGGTCCAACTTGTTCATTTCATCAAGAATATATATATATATATATATATATATATATATATATATATATATATATATATATATATATAACCCTAACACCTGTTTAAGGGGTCACTTAGAAACGCCTGCATTTAGGAGGCAGGCATCCCACATCCAAAACCTTTGGAGTTGGACCGCATTCCATGAACACTACTATATTATACCAGGGGTTTTCAACAGGTGGTCTGGGGACCACCAGTGGTCCTTGAGATGGTTCCAGGTGGTCCCCAGGCTAAATGATGGAAGGTTGGGTAACCAGATGTAACCTTGAGAGTGTCAAAATGAAACCAAATGGACCCGCAAGGGTCCATTTGGTTTAATTAACCCTAACCTTAACCCACTCTCAAGAGTTAAAATATTCATCATCTGAATTAGCACCACTTAATTAAAAGGTTTACACTGTTTTGTTAGCAAAATACAGCCTGGATTTGTGAACAAAATCAAAAGAATTCTTTAATTTTAGGTCTTTGGTGTGAAAATGTAATCAAATGGTGGATAAATGGTGGTCATTGGAGTCAAAAAGGTTGAAGACCCCTGCCATACAGTATGGCAGGGGTCTTAAACCTTAAACCTAAAATTAAAGAATTATTTTGATTTTGTCCACAATTACAGGCTGTATTTTGCCCAGTGTAAACTTCTCAATTAAGTGGTGCGAATTCAGATGATGAATATTTTAAAAATGAAACCAAATGGACCCTTGCGGGTCCATTTGGTTTCATTTTGACACTCTCAAGAGTTACATCTGGTTACCCAACCTTCCATCATTTAGCCTGGGGACCACCGGGAACGATCTCAAGGACCACTGGTGGTCCCCGGACCACCTGTTGAAAACCCCTGATATATAATATAGTAGTATAGTATAATATAGTATAGTATAATATAGTAGTGTTCATGGAATGCGGTCCAACTCCAAAGGTTTTGGATGTGGGATGCCAGCCTCCTAAATGCAGGCGTTTCTAAGTGACCCCGAACTTTTGAACGCTAGTGTATATAATATAAAATAATTTATAATATAGAATAATTACTTCTGTAAATCCAGAAGCAGCAACGCATATTGAAGGTAAAAACGGAAGAGAGAAATATACAAAGAGGGGAAAGAGGGTGGGTGGGGGTAATATATTTGCATTTTGTTTTACAGAGGCCAGTTAAGAATTGCAGCCGCCCGTATAGACTATGTACCCATTGAGAGTGTTTTTTAGGAGTCAAGGGATTCACATGTCTTATTGACTGGTGGTAGGGTTACATTTTTGTGCTTAGGTTAGTGGACTGTGCAGCTCTATTCCAAAACCCTTTAAGAAAATACTTTAAAATACATTCACAAATAAACAATCACAACACGAGACAAGACACTAATCTCTGATTCTCCATCATACAGTTAAATACAGACAATACACTATACAACAAATACTTTATCATACTACAGTCAGATACAGAACAATACACTATACAAGGGGGTTTCAACCGGTGGTCCGGGGACCACCAGTGGTCCTTGAGAGGGTTCCAAGTGGTCCCCAGCAACGTCCACCAGACGCTTTGGGAGTGTAAAAATGAAACCAAATGGGCCCTAGCAGGTCCATTTGGTTTCATGTTTACACTCTCCAGAGTTCAAATATTCATCATGTGAATTATCCCAAGTCTACACAACTAGAGAATGTAGAAGATTAATGGTCATTTTGATCTGTATGTTAGACTGTTTGGTTTCCTCAAATCCAGCCTGGAATTGTGGACAAAAGTAAAATTAATCTTTAGTTTTAGAGTCTCTGAGGCTAAAATGTGGTCATGGCTCAAATTCTGAATAAATGGTGGTCCCTGGTATTAAAACGGTTGAAAACCACTGCACTATACACTACTACAAATACTGTATCATACTACAGTCAGTGAAGTGAGCCATGGACCAGCATTTTAACATTTTAGCCCCACAGACCCCGAATCTAAAGATTTATTTCATAGAAAACTAAACAGTTCAACATGCAGATCAAAATGACCATTAATCTTCTACATTCTCTAGTTGTGTAGACTTGGGATAATTCACATGATGAATATTTTATCATTCATCAGCGTAAACATGAAACCAAATGGACCCTTGTGGGTCCATTTGGTTTCATGTTTACCTTTGTGGTATATGAGGAACCCACATCATGTCACATTATGATAGAATATTCACATCATGTATGATGCTGTTGTATTTGTGCACAAGTAATGACTTTCTGTGTGAGAACATTGAGATCTGTTAAGCGTGTTTCTGCAGTGGCCTGCCATAGGGTAAACAACTCAGTCAGTTAGCAGGAATGCCACTGGGTTATCTAGGTCATCAAAGATTTCTAGGTTTGGGGTGATAAAGCTCCTTAGTTAATTTGTGCTTGGAGACACAGGGGTAATTAAGTGTGCACATACAACATGCATTGTCAGTATGCACGTAGGTAGACACAATGGTTAAGTCAATGATAAAGGCCTCTGCAAAGGTGCAGAGGGGGACTGTCTTCAGGAGCTGTCTATGAGGGGCTGTTCTACAGGTGCTGGCTCTCAGGCCACTGGGGTCAGTCACTCTCTGGCAGTTGGAGAGAGAGGGGCAGAGAGATAGGATGCCTGCTCTGAACATGATTTGGTGTAACTAAGCTGAATGTCCTTAAAGGGGTACTTCACCCAAAAAAAAACTTTTGGTCATTTTATGGTCTACTCAGCCTCATGTGAACACACCAGACAGTTTATAAGTTACTCCTTTCAGTATTTAGATATTTGATGTTCATTAGTCTGCCAGACCCAAACCCATTATAACTTAAAACTCCATTTTAACCATGACAGATTATTCGAAAACAACCCATCTTTTTTCTGGTGACTGATATTGTCCTCCTAATACGTGAGAGGGCTGTGGAATTTCATTTACAGTTTTTATTTATTTTTAAAATATTGTTTTATTCATTTGGGTGGGCATTCCCAAATATGGAGGGGGCTACATTTTACAAAACAATATTTTCAAAATAAATGAAAACTGTAGATGCAATTCCACGGCCCTCTCACGTATTAGGAGGACAATATAAGTCACCAGAAAAAAGATGGGTTGTTTTCGAATAATCTGTCATGGTTAAAATGGAGTTTTAAGTTATAATGGGTTTGGGTCTGGCAGACTAATGAACATCAAATATCTAAATACTGAAAGGAGTAACTTATAAACTGTCTGGTGTGTTCACATGAGGCTGAGTAGACCATAAAATGACCAAAAGTTTTTTTTTGGGTGAAGTACCCCTTTAAATAAAATGACTGCAAAGAGGACATGCCTGGACTCTACTTCACTATCCACACACGGTCAAAAGTACTCCTATAGACTACAATGAAGATACGACATAATGATGGCAACCACGAAGGGACCCCACTATTCGACGATACGACATGTGCGCGCTCGCACGTGCCTGTATTGTGTTCCACTCACAGTGCACAGGTCCTGGTTTGCCACATCAGGGCCGGAGGGCTTTATCTTCCAGGAGTTTCCAAACAGCTCTGGCGTCAACTCCATGTTGCCCTGCAGCATGGTGAAGTCACTGTCTGCGTCTGTTACTGCACAAACTCCCCACAGACCTTTTAGGCACATGTACACAGACACCACTGGCATGTATTAGTACAGACATGTAGCATATAAATGTTGCCTCCCCATCGTTCCTGATGCATCTTAAAGTAAAATTGGAAAATCCTGCAGAATTGTGATTGCCTCAGGCTAAATGTAATCAAGGCCGAGGTCATGACACATAACATCCCCAAGAACTACTGCACCTAACAATAGGAGTTACTGTGCTAAAGAAAGTCAATGACTTTACATACCAGGGCACAGGGGGCAGCTCTGCAGAGAGCTTCTTCGAGAGGAAATCACTTGCCCAGAGAACCATTAATGGTATATGCATTGTGTAGTACTACTAACTTTTTATTGCATATGAACAGAGTAAGGTAGACATTACTGTGAGTAACCACTAGAGGGAGGTGTTGGCCTAAAAGTGACAATGTCATTAAGAGTTTGCAGAAAGAGACAGTAGGCACGTTTCCATAAGCCCTATTTTTGCGCAAAAAAGGCTCTTGCGAAGAGGATGTTGAATGGAAACACTTCAAAATGCGAATAAGTTTCCATTTTGCGCAAAAATATTTTCTCGCTGAAAGGTGCCGTATTTTGGAGCGTATCGGAAGAGTCTAATGCGCAAATGAGGTATGGAAACAGCTTGCGAAAAGACTTTCTATTGGAAAGCACTGGACACGCATTATAGCGCATTTGAAGAGTTGTGTGGCCTGCCGATGAGTGCATTATTTGTTAATTTAAGTTATATTTCTACAAAAAACGCTCAGAACGGACGAGGGACGCATGGCCAATAACGTTCAGACTCCCATCGCGTCATGAAAGTCGCAGGGCAGCTACAGGTCCTATATTTACAGTATCTGATCTGTATCATCATGCATGATAGCTAAGATACGCAAGTGATATCAGACAAACAGCTGTTTTACATGACCGGGCTCTGCCGTTAATAAAGTTCAAACCCTTTTTCCTCGCACGTGTCGCGCTGCAGATGACATGGTGTAGTCTACAATATCGCATTTTATCAGTTAATGGAAACAGCGGACAATTCGCTCTTCTTTTTTCGACTTAACTAACATACTCTTCCTATTTTCGCAAAGGTTTTATGGAAACGTGGCTTGTGACATCAGGCATTAAGCAGATGCTCTTAATCCAGAGCGAATTACAATTAGGAATTATTTCATCCAGAAGGATGGTTGTTGTCGTCACACCTCCAACTGTGCCATGGTGGACTGTGCATGGCAGGGGCGTCCTCTTCCCTGAGCCAAGTCTAAACCTGACCGCATACCAAAAGAGTGCAGTTCAATACAAGCTCTATAACCAAAATGATTCTTAGAATTCAGCTAATAGGATGAACCCCAGAAAAGCCTTTAAACACTTGGCGTTTGATGGTCCATTTGCAGAACATTAATACAAATGGAAAACTGACTCAAAGTTTTCAAAGAAACTAAGTAAAGTCATTCTCTGGAGAAAAGTACAGTACTATAAAACAAGGGAATTTCAAACTTAAAATTCAGTCCAGTATTCAGACTGGCCTTTGAGCCAAAAATGTAGTCAGAATTAATAACCAAGGTGAAAATCTCCATTTTTCCACACATTGCATTTTGCAGACCTTAGGCCTCCTTTGAACCCAAATGTACCTGGTGAAACCAATACATTCATGCTGGGAGCTACTTCTGTCTACATCATTGTTTTAAGAATTTGAAGGTTTTCAGAAAACCATAGGCTAGGTTTTCAAAGTTCTAAATGTGCTATAATCTATTAAAATACGATAAAAATGTTGCACTGTATTCCTCAACCTTGTAATGAACCCATAACATATTGCGAAGGACACCCAGGTATAGATGCAATAATTTATTCACAAAATTGAGGAAAATATTTACAGATATGGCATAATGAATAAAAAAATAAAATAAAAACTGAAATACATGAATAATCACTGTGAAATCTGAACAGGATAAGATATTACAGACAAACAGATATTAAAGATTTTGGTGTTTTCCATCATGTATCATGGGATGTCCAGCTCAATGTGGTGTCACCACGCCCTCATTCCAGGTAGCCAATCGTCTGTACACATAGTCTTGTTGCAATATGTAGATGTTATTATTACCCTTATTATACAATAGTATATATCATCCTTATATATTAGTATATTATTGACATCAATATTATCATTATTATTACCCTTAGTGAATTACTAACATCTATAGTATTACCCATATATTACTATTATTATTATTATTATTATATTACCATTATATTATATTACAATATATTACTATATTATATTATATTGTATTATTATTACCCTCATTATTCACAACCTTATTATTTATCTATTTTTTGTATTACCGGTAATACATTTCTAATTAGGTTATTTTTTATTTCATTATTTTATTGACTTTATTTATTTTACTGTAATATGTTTATTGATATTGTTAAGTAATTTGTTTATTGATATTGTTAATATTGTTGATATTTGTTCATGTTATTTTCCTACATTTGTTTATTTATTTATTTATTTATTTATTTATTTATTTATTTTTTTTTGTTGTTTCCTACATTTTTTATTTAAGTGAACCAACCAAAGTTTTGATTGATCACATCTACATATCACCACTACCAGTCTGGAGCCACACAGGAGACCAGCAATGTCCTAGAGAAAAGAAAAGAAATGATTAATACATTTTATGAACAATGATAATAAAACAAGATGATGTTTCTAAAAGAAAATATATTCTATAGTCAACCATAACTGATTACGCAGCATGATAAAAGAAAAGCACACGCAGAAAGATTGATTGAGGCCTGTCACAATTATTGCATGATTGCCAAGTATCATCTGGCATGTTGAAAATGTTCATAATTTTAAAGAAGTAGAAGCAGCCTATCTCAATCTCAAAACTACAGTTCTGACAGTATATAGGTGTCTACCGAGCAGTCCACGTTGTCCGCTGCCCATCACCGCCCACGGAGGTCGTCATCCTCGCCGGCCACCAGTCAGAGTCGTCATCAGCCACCCTAGTTGACGCCGGCCCTCTGTAGTCGATCGCAGTCGTCATCAGCCACCCTAGTTGACGCCGGCCCTCTGTAGTCGATCGCAGTCGTCAGGAAACACCCGGGGCAAAGCTTCCATGGCTGCCTCAATCTCCCTCTTAACATGGACAATACAGACAATAAATTAGCTTGGGTGTGGCCTGTGTGCGTGCCCTGCCACAACATACAGTACACATGCACTTACAGTAATGTTTAATTATAGAGAGCGACTGATTGTTGGCAACAGGAGGATAATTGGCTTTTTAACAAAAAGTGCCTGTTTAAATCCATTTGAGTGACAATAACTGTCCTATTAGGAAAAAAAAAACTATTAAAAACTATTATGGACAAGCTAGCAGTACCTAGTAGTGTGTGGTTTCTAACCGGGCTGGCCCAGGTCCTTCGACATTTACGGACCTCCATCCTAAAAACAAAGACAGAAGACAAAAAAAAAGACCCTAAAAATATCTATAGTCAAATGTAACTGATGACATGACATGATGATATATAAACATCCAGAAACATTTAGGCCTGTCACAATTACTACATATTAGACAAGTATTTGAGAGAATACTTTTTTTTTGGGGGGGGGGGGGGGGTAATAATAGTCTCCATGAATACATTTAGTGCTTATTGAATTATGCCATAGCTTACAAAGCCTAACAAAATTGTCTTCATAATATCAGTACGACATATTTCCAATATAAAAATGAATCGGCGAGCAACAAAATGCAATTCTGACAGGCCTAAACCAGTTCCAGATGAGACTACCGAGCCTTTAGCGCCGTCCGGCCTTCCATCGACGCAGAAGTCCTCAGAAGAAACCCCCGGGGCGAAGCTTTCGTCTGCTTCAATGGTCATCCTAACGAAGACACTAAATTAGCTTTTTTGTTTTCATCAATATGCGCGCTGTGTAACACCATACATATGCACAGTAATGATAAATAGGAAGCAATTTGTTGTCGGTAACAGATGGATAATTGGCTTTTTCTTTATACTACAAAATTCATAAAATAATATGAGCATTGTGTTTGCGTGTGTGTGGTATTACCTTAGTTTGGCCAGTTTCTCCATTGTCTTGAAAAGGAGCTCTTCACTATCAAGATGATGTTGTTCCTAAAAGATAGATATACAGCATGATATATATATATATATATATATTATATATATATATATATTAAAATAATAAAAAAAGCAACCAGAAAGATTTATTTAGGCCCGTCACAATTATTGCATAATTGCCAAGTATCATATGGCATGTTGAAAATGTTGATATATCTTTAAATTCAAAATGTCACAAAAGTCCAATTTTGACAGGCCTAAACGGGTTTCAGGTGTCTACCGAGCTCTCCACGTCGTCCACAGTTGTCGGCCGAAGTATCCACCGCCTGCGTCGCCCGTGCATTGTCCGCCGCCACTCATCATCGTCCGCCGCCACTCATCATCGTCCGCCGCCACTCATCATCGTCCGCCGCCACTCATCATCGTCCGCCGCCACTCGTCATCCGTGGTTTCTCTCCAGGCCAGGTCCCAAGTCTCCTCTCCATCCTAAGACAGACAGAAGACAAGGAAAAGGTCACTCTCGTTGTCGCCTGCCCTGCCACAACACACAGTACCTTGTCGCCCTCGTCGTCGTCTCGTCGTCGGCCGCCCTCGACGTTGGTGAAGGTTGACGCCTGCCTCAATATTCATCCTTGCGTCATCTTGCATCCACGTGCACGCACTGCAACACCATACATATGTAGTAATGAGTAAGAATAGGGAGTGACCGATTATCAGCAACAGGCGGATAATTGGCTTTTTTAACCCAAAAGTGCCCATTTGAATCAAAATGACAATTTAATCATGAATTGCAGTCTATTTCAGTGACAAATGTTTTTTTTAAAAAGAACTGAGCAGAACAAGCCTAAGTACCTGGTACTGTGAGGTTTCTTACCGGGCCGGCCCATGTCCCAGTCTACCGACATCATCCATCCTAAACAAAGAAAGAAAAAGGCTGATTTATAAAGAACCTTGAAAATGGACACCAACTATAGCATACAGTAATAGAAATATTTATGATTTTAAAAAATGAATTGAAGTTTCTTACTTTGAGGCGTCTGTAGAGGAATCCCCATACAAGATTCATCCATGGACAGCCAGAGACGTGCAGATGTCATCGGTAGGGGCCCCAGCGTCTAGAAGGAATAGGATGGTGGTTATAGTCTATGAATGGCTGTAGAGATTTGCACATCAAGCATTTGTTCCTGCTGCCAATAGGAAATCTGTGATATCTGTGGTATTTCACAAATTCATTGGCCATTCGTTTTGCTTAGGGTTTAGCTCCACACCAGTGACGGCTAAAGTAGCAGGGCTAGAAAGCTCAAGAATGGCGTCCCACAGGGGACACTGCTGACACCAATATCATTCCACATCCTTGGTACATCCACAACCTCCTTACGGCAACAACAAAGTATGGCTATGCAGACGACCCAAGTACTGTACTCCAGCACAGGTCAAACGAGAAGCAGCCACACTGGCCCTCACTTACAAGACATAGCTGAGTGAATCCATCAGAGACACCACAGCTCACAAACACAACCAACAACACAATCTGACACCTCAAGAGATCCAGGTGAAGGCAAGACAGAGGGACCAGTGGAAGGCAGAAAAAACATCTAGCTTCAAAATACATTGAGGAATCCACAGATGTTCACACATCAAGGAGTGGAAAACTCTTAATACAGAAGTGGGACTGTGGAACACATGTTCATCCATCACAAATACCAGCCACAAGAGGTACGTCAAAAGCTTGGCGGCAAGAGTCTCCGACAACCGTGAGGCTTATATATCGACCAACGAATCATTCGCAAGTGGCATCATTTTTATTTTATTATTTTTCATCATTTGTTATCATTTCAATCATTTGTTTTTATTTCTATCATTTTATTGTTTTTGTATTTCTATCATTTTATTATTATTGTTTTATTATTATTATTTATTATTATTATTTTATTATTTATTGCTATAATTTATATTATTATTTATTATTATAATTTATTACATCTTTATTTCTATTTTTCTATTTGTATTATTTATATTATTGATTATTGATTTTATATTATTTATATTATGTCTACTATTATTTCTACTATTATTAAGGTTTACTTGTTTGTTGTTTGTTTTGTGAATGACCAGAGACCAAACCCAGTATATATCAACATCTATTTCCACCAGTCAGGTGGAAATAACAGCTTGCTACGGATATCACACTGCAAGCATTTGGGCGGCTGTGGCTCAGGAGGTAGAGCAGGTCGTCCAATGATCCACGGGTGGGCGGTTTGAATCCCTATCGACAGTCGAAGTGTCCTTGGGCAAGACAATGAACCCCAAATTGCCTCCAATGAGTTGGTGGGTTAAAAATGCAATCCGTTCTTAAACTAATCACCACAGATATCACAATTTGACTTTGGCAGCAGCAAGAAATTAATGCCATGCTTCTCCCTATACAAACACTGTCCACATAGACATCTTAGCAGGCAGGATGGGGTGGTGGGCCTGGAGGTCATTCAGAACCCTGGAGATCTTCACAAGGCCATCTTCAGGTTGAGTGTTCCAGCAGCATCCGTTATCCACAGCTAGAAAGAAAGAAAAAAGAAAGATGAGCCATCTGTGCTATGATTGGCAGCAGAGTTGTTGAGCAGCAGCACTGTCGAAAGCGATAACAGAACTAACATTGGCTGCTGTAGTAGAACGGTTACCATCATGATCATATTTCACACAAAGTAAAGAGCAGAGCAGCTAAAAGGGGTATTTCACATACAATAAAACTCTGTCATTTTATGGTCTACTTATTTTAAAAATACATGAAAACAGTAAATAAAATACCATGGCCCTCTCACATATTAGAAGGACAACATCAATCACCAGAAAAATGATGAGTTTTTTTTTTTTTTTTTTTTTTTAATAATCTGTCATGGTTAAGATTTAAGTTTTAAGTTATAATTGGTTTGTATAGGAAGGAGGTGGATACGCTAAAATGATTATCAAATATCTAAATAATGAACCGAGTAACTTATAAACACGGTGTGTTCACATGAGACTGAGTAGACCATAAAATGACCAAAAGTTTTTTTTTTTTTTTTTTTTTTTGAAAGTGGAATATCCCTTTAAGAGGAGAGGTACCACAAGAATAAGTTGCAGTGGAGTTTAAACAGCTCTACCCAATGACATAAGCAAAGCTTGTGGTGTTTGTGTTAACATGTGCTGCCTAAAAACAAGTTTGACATAAGCACCGTCTTAGCTCATGCTAGAAACATGAAAGGTTTAGAAATGACGAATGATACAATTATTAGCAGTAAAAATTCTTGACACTAGTAGCAGCAAATTTGTGAAAAGCATTAGAATAAGGTTAGTGCTATCATGTTTGCATGCAGCAGTGAGTGAAGAGTTAGCATCATGGTCACATTTCACACAAACCTTCAGAGCAGTAGAAACCTCTTTAGAAAAACCAGCAGTGCATCTTCTCTGGACAAAAGCAGCAGCAGGCTGGGTCATGGACTGCAGTCCAGGTGGTTCAGAATGTACTGCATAAGGAGAACAGGTGAAGTTAGATTGTGCTACAAACCATGAAAGCTTGGTGTTGGTATGTTAGCATAAGCACTGTCTTAGCTTATGCTAATGTTAATAAATGAGCCACATGTCCATGCTAACTAGTAGCAGCACAAACACACAAACTTTCAAAGAGCAGAGCAGCTTACCAGAGGACAGAGCCATCTAGTAGAAGAGTTGCGACATTGGTGTGTGTGTGTGTGTGTGTGTGTGTGTGTGTGTGTGTGTGTGTGTGTGTGTGTGTGTGTGTGTGTGTGTGTGTGTGTGTGTGTGTGTGTGTGTGTGTGTGTGTGTGTGTTGAGCAGCTAATCATCTGATCCATTAACACAACTGTATAAACTCACCTGTTTGGTGTAGATGAATATAACGGTTGTTTTCACCACTCTGTTAAACTCTGAGGGCATCCATGTCAACTAAAGTTACATTTTGATCATCTGATGCTTTTTACTTCCAAACTAAAGCAGAACTAGCCTAAACAAACAGTGTGAGCTCAGATGAGAGGGGGCGGCCATGATGGATCAAACCATCTTATAAGCCATAGGAAAACCACGCCCCTGCTGCTCTGTAGACAGCTGATTGGTCCCAATGATGATGACACATTGAGCATGGAAACTGAGTCACGTGATCTGTTAGAGCAGGGGTTTTCAACCTTTTTGACTTCAGGGACCACCATTTATTCAGCATTTGAGCCACGGACCACCATTTGATTACATTTTCACACCAAAGACCTAAAATTAAAGAATTCTTTTGGTTTTGTCCACAATTTCAGGCTGTATTTTGCCAACAAAACAGTGTAACCTTAATTAAGTGGTGCTAATTCCGATGATGAATATTTTAACTCTTGAGAGTGTAAAAATGAAACCAAATGGACCCGCAAGGGTCCATTTGGGTTCATATTTACATTATCAAGAGTTACATCTGGTACCTTCTTGGAAGTCCCTGAAAAAAATCCCTTTGTCTCTGAAAGTACATTTTCTTCTGTGGAACTAAAATGTCCCTGGAACTAAAAATGTTGTCCCCAAAATGTAGGGCCCTGTAAGATATTGTAACAAGCTTGTGTCACACCAGTCAGTGGCGTGAAACAAGCTTGTAGATCCCTGTTCTCAATGGGTTAAACAAGTGATTCTAACATTGTTTGTCCGTATTTCCGGACTATAAGGCGCAACTAAAAAGCTTTAATTTTCTCAAAAATCCACACTGCGCCTTATAACCCAGTGCGCCTTATATATGGATCGTTCGACTGCAGTAGCTTCTATTCTCTGTTAACTGTAGTATCTTCTATTCTCTGCGCCTTATAATCTGGTGCGCCTTATAGTGCGGAAAATACGTTATATTAATGGTAGGATGAACTGGAAACGCTGGGTTTTTTATTATGGATCCCACCAGATTCTCTGGCACAGAGGGTGTCTGAACCAATCAGAGCATGCATCCTTTTAGATTTGCATTTGTTTACAATAGTTGTTCAGCTCTGCAATGTGTCTATGTCTTATTTTTAATTCCCACCACACACACTTACGGGCAGCATCAGCATGGTCCCTGGGGGTCCGGCATACCGTCAGCCTCGGGGAGACCTGCACGACCAGGGGGTCCCTGGAGAGAGAGAGAGAGAGAGAGAGAGAGAGAGAGAGAGAGAGAGAGAGAGAGAGAGAGAGAGAGAGAGAGATGAGATGATGAACAAAATAATATGTTCCATGAACCTCCCAGAAGCAATGATATCACTTAAAAAACAACAGTGAAAAAATACTATATAACTGTCAGTAACCCCTGGGTACATGATGATGATGTCACATGCACACCCTCTATTGACAATTTTATCCTTCACAACTATACAGGAATACTTGGTACAATTGTGATGGGAGATTAATCATTAAACACATTGTTATCAGAAGATTCTAGTTGTCTTAGATTCATTGGATGAATGAAAGAATGAATTTTCATTCATGAAAAGGAATGAATGCCTGAATGAATGAATGAATATTTAATTTATGTGTCCGAACAATTTCTTGTCCCTTCCCACATGGGATTATCAGACACAGCAATTAATAATTGGCAGAAATAGAGAGAAGAAAGACAAAAATGAAAAGGAAAAAAAAAAAAAAAAAAAAAAAAAAAAAACTCCAAGTCATATATGCAGTAAGAGGAATTGTAATAGTTGTGAGTAACATGAAATTCTTACAAAAGATTACGATCTTGAACAGGGAGGTATATAATGCAGCAGTAATGAGGATACATGGAATATGGATGGGGACAGTGGTAATACATGTATAGGCAAAGGTCTGTGCAACATAAAGCCTAACAAAGAATAAGACATAGTTGGAACTGTTTGTATAGCAGTGGACTCAAGTGAAAATTGGAAACGCCAATGTACAGGTATAAGGCAGAGGGCAGTGTGTTTGTGCCTTTACAATGTGGTGATAGTTGCACATGCACCATATGACATACACAGTCACACATAGGTGGTGGCATGGCCCCGTAGTTGAGGGATACCCAGTGTCATAGTGGGACTTTTAGAAGTGGGGGAAAGCCTCTTAAGACATGTGCCACGCGCACATGCATTTGTGTGTACCTGCGCAATGCAAACATACACACTATTAAAAAGACACAGATACACAATATGCTGCACACAGTATAACATATTGAGAAATATGGTTTACAATGCTAATTGTATCAATAAAAGTAAATGTCCAAAAAAACATCTTTCCCCAAAAAATGGGGGGGGGGGGGGGGGGGGGGGGGCGTCCCCGGGGCGTCCCCCGCATACCCCATCCATTACACCCCTGGGGATACCTAAAGTTGAGATAGTGATAGGAACCGAATGGGCCCTTGGGTCTGTAACTCAGTGTACAAATGGAACCAAATGGAGCCGCTAGAGGTGTTGTACACAATCCGGGTTACATTAACAGTGGTTGCACAATATAAATTGAGGGTCACAGAAAGAGAATTGGCATTAAATTGGGTGTGTGTGTGTAGCCAAATTCAGGTCCTTGTAATTAAAATGAACACTGCAAGAGCTTTAAAATGTTGTCTTATAGGGACCATTGTGGGGTCTGTGTAGCCTAATTCATGTTCATTAAACTGGGGGTCCTTGCGATTAAAATGAAGACTGGGAGAGTTCTAAATGCTCTCTTATAGGGCCCATTGGGGGGGTCCTTGGAATGTAAAAGTATGTTGTCATGAAATGTAGCTACTATCCAACTAAACTTATATATTGTTATGATTACTACTGCTATGCAAAGATATTCATACACAGTCACACACTGCGCGTGTGGTTAATAATATTATGCATGCAATTAAAAAGAAACATTGATGTTGTGCAGATGGACAGTGTAAATTTTAGTATACGCGGGCAGCGCGTACGTGCATGCATGTGCAGCATGTTGCATGTGAAACAATATGGAAAGAATCGTGAGGTTTTAGTGTTTTGGCAAGCAATTTCCAACGGCTTGTTGGTTTCTGTGTCTGTAGCGACTGAGACGCTAACGCTGAGCGAGACGCTGTGTGGTTTTCGGTGTGGTGTTGTGATCCGTGAAGTGTTGTCGCCGGCGTGTTGCTGGTTGTAGGACAGGCAGCCGTGTCGGTAGCGCTGCGTTAGTCGTATATATCCAACACTAAGAGCAGCGGCCGTAAGATGCATCCGCTTGTTTTTTGCGGCTATCAGAAAGAGTAAGTAACATCCATCTTCTGCAGGGCGTGTTGTTGATTATAAGAGAAATGGCGATGAGTTTCATCGCATCGAGAGCAGCACTACCTAAAGTTGTATGGACTGGCTGGCAAGGCCAGAAGGGGGTTGGGTCTGCGTGCGGAGGCAGAATCATAAGCACAGTGTGCAGTGTTGCCAACTTGGCGAATTTGTCGTTCCTAGAAAGGACCATTGGTAACCAAATGGACCTTTTCGGGTCCGTTTGGTTTCATTTTACACTCTCAAGAGTTAAATCATATTTGCTTGTTTGCTTGTGAGTTGGGGCAAAATTGGTTGGCGCCAGAGATTCACCATTTTTACTGCTATGATAGTCCTCCTTCGTTCGTAGAAAGGACCAAATTGCTAACCAAATGGACCCCTTCGGGTCTGTTTGGTTTTCACTTTACACTCTTAAGAGTTAAATCATATTTAACCATCTGAATTACCTAATTTTCAATAATCTACAGATTTAGAAAAAACACAGAAGAATTGCTATTTTGATGAACATTTTGTCAGTTATTTCTCCTAAATTAGGCTGAGAGACTAATCTCATCAAGGGGTGGTCCTCCGTGCCTAAAATGCAGAATAAACAGTCGGCCCTGGTATGAAAATGGTTCAAAACCCAATGCTCTACCGCAGTGTTTTTCAACCTTTTTCATCCCAGGGCCCACCATTTATTCAGAATTTGAACCACGGACCACCATTTGAGGACACTACGGGCCCCACAGACCCTATACGTAAAGATTTCTTTTGCTTCTCTCCATGATCATTAATCTTCTAATTGTGGTGTAGATTTGGACTAATTCACATGATGAATATTTTAACTCTTGAGAGTGTAAAAATGAAACCAAATGGCAGCGGGTCCTTTGGTTTCATTTTTACACTCTCAAGAGTTACATCTGGTTAAACTACTTAGCTGGGGACCACCTGGAACCCTCTCAAGGACCACCCCTGCTCTACCGCATTCTAGTGCATTTTGGATTTTGGCGGTTGGCAACACTGATTTTGACGTCACAGTGGCTTAGTCCGAGAGGAATGGAGGCAATTTCTGTAGTCCGGGAGTGTGACACTGCACCAAAATTATTTTCATATAAATGGACAGTGTACAGTAAATATGGCAGTTGCATGGATGAAATATAGCCTATGCTGTGAAGACAACAGTGCTGGAGGTGTTGTGCATAGTGAGATGTGTGCAAACATTGTGGTTTGGTAGGAGAAGCCCCACAAAGGCGAACGGATAAACGGGCAGGGCCGCTCTCGCATTGTAGTAGCAAGATTGGGTTAGGGTTAGGTCTCTCTCTCTCCAGGGCCCCCCTGGCTGTACAGGTCTCCCTGTGCCACTTGAGGAAGGAATAAAAATACTAATCAAAATGGGACAACTGTTTGGGTGCTTGCTTGTGCCCAACACATTATGATCACCATGCATACTATGAACTTCATACCGCGCTGCAACCTGTCTGGGAAGCTAATGTTGCTAATGTCAATGCTAGCAAGCTCAAACAGACCCATCCTTGCTCCAGAAAACCCCAATGTTCCCACCAGCACCACCCTAACCCTAACCCTGACCACAGGAACCCCTGAACATTATACTTTTTATCCATACCACAGGGACCCCTGATATCATACTTTTTATCCATACCACAGGGACCCCTGAACATCATACCTTTTATCCATACCAAAGGGACCCCTGAACATCATACCTTTTATCCATACCACAGGGACCCCTGAACATCATACCTTTTATCCATACCAAAGGGACCCCTGAACATCATACCTTTTATCCATAGCACAGAGTTCTCTAGATCTATAGTTATTCAATGTTTTAGTCCACTGTTGGAATGGAGATGGACGGCAGTGTGCATGAGCGATGTGGTCACAGACGGACTATAGTCAGTGAGCTGAGGTTTTTATATCAATAATAAAACTTTTATGACGGTCCAACCCGTCAAAGGCGGGGCCTATTTGGATTATAATGATGGTCTGCACCGTCACATAAGCAAGGGAAACAGTCTTTTTCTTATGGGCTAAGTTAGGACCTATACTAACTAGAGTGAAGTACAGCCAATATAATAATATTTCAGTTTAAGTGTACACTGGTACTCTCTGTGTACTACTCACAAGTGTGATGTATTTCATGTCGTCACCCAGCAGACCCGTGTCGTTCAGAGTGTACTTGGCTTTCTTCATCTTCCTGTGCTTTCTCCACCTGGTGCTACTGTGTCCTGCACGCACGCACACGCACACGCGCACACACACACACACACACACACGCGCACACACACACACACACACACACACACACACACACACACACACACACACACACACACAGATTGATGAATGAATCGAATAATTTTTTATTTCAGAAATGGAGAGTTACGCTACGATACGGTAAGTCAAGTATACACTGCAACAAAACAGCTTGGAGAATTTCAGTACAATTCAAGCACAACTACAACAAATCTGATGAATAGCTGTGATTGGACACACTAGTTCAGAATACACTTGTTTAAAATAGGGTTGTTCATTTCATCAAGCTATATAGACATACAAAATAATTACTTCTGTAAATCCAGAAGCAGCAAATCATAGTGAAGGTAAAATCAAAGTGGAGGAAAAAAGGGAAGAAATATATAAAGAGGGGAAAGAGGGTGGGTGGGGGAATTATATTTGCATTTTGTTTTACAGAGGCCAGTTAAGAATTGCAGCCGCCCGTATGGACTATGTACCCATTGAGAGTGTTTTTTTAGGGTTAGGGTTAGGGTTAGTCAAGGGATTCACATGTCTTATTGACTGGTGGTAGGGTTACATTTTTGTGGCTAATGAGCGAATGGAATGAAGTCCCTTGTTTGTGCCGAATCTGGGTTGCAACTCCCTCTGGTGTTGTGGGAGTGGACTTGGTTGACATAAAGGAAGTATTTGGAGTTTGGGCCGGTACCTGGTGGTATTTTGGTAGTGTGGAGTTTGGGCCGGTACCTGGTGGTATTTTGGTAGTGTCTTGTGGACCAGACCCACTGCAAGATGTTGTACTCTGTTATCAACCCTAAGCCAACCCAGACTGTCAAAGTGGGCAAGGGTGAGGTGATGCCGTGGAACGACTAGGTGGAGGAGCGATTTAGACATACAACAACATAATAACTGGCTTTGTTACCCTGGTAGAGACGCGCACTGGCAGAGACGCGTGCGCACACACACAACTTTCATTAAGAGTAACTACAGGAAATCTAGCCCAAGTCTATACACCTAGAGAATGTAGAAGAGGAATGTTCATTTTGATCTGTATGTTGGACTGTTTGGTTTCCTAAATCCACCCTGGAATTGTGTACAAAAGCAAAATAAATCTTTAGTTTTGGCGTCTTTGGGGCTAAAATGTCATCAAAGGGTGGTCTGTGGCTCAAATTCAGAATAAATACTGGGCCCTGGTATCAAAAAGGTTGGCTCTAGAAGATGTGGCAACAGCTGCTAAAAAGAAGACCATACAATAAGACAATACAATAAGAACACAAGGCAAAACAGTTTGCTTACAACGCAGCTGTCTGATCTGCAGGCTCCCCTGCATCCTCGCCCGTCCACCTTCTCCGTCATTGCAGCCATTTAGTGATGTATTTTTCGATCTCTTGGTCTGTATAACGAGGCGATGGCGGATTACGCTGCACAGCCGCTAAAACACACAGAGACACAAAAAACTACTTTTCACGAAATACAAGAGTAACCTGTGGTACAATGTAGAGCTTTAATTGGGCCCAAAATGTTGAGGCTGGCCCTACAATAAGTTCAGCCGGGCCAACTTGAAGCTGATACATAGTTGACAACCTGAGAATGACACTTTTTCTAAACAAACCAATATTGCTGCTAGCAGATTATATTTTGGTAATTTGTTAACAAAGTATCCTATATATTAAATAAACTTTTAGATAGAGAATTCTGCCAGGCATAGGCTAAGCAACACATTGTGAACTTGTGAGAATATGTTTGGTGTGCAACACCTTTGGACATCAAGGACCACTTCAACTCTTTTCATATCGTCGTTATGGTGGGATAATTACCACCATAATGACGCTATGGGGGCCGACTTTTTAAAATGAACATGGTTAAGGAGCGAAATAAGGAAATACAAGGTTCCAGCATGAAGGAAACAATACATATCTTTATCTATAAAACGGACCAATACCTTAATCCAGGGGTGTCAAACTCACTTTGGGGTGGGGGCCGCATTGGACTTAATGTGACTTCATGTGGGCCAGAGCACCGCGGTGCCAGTCACGCCGCGGTGCCAGTCACGCCGTGGTGCCAGTCACAGACCAGTCACAGACTGCAAGCATGCACACGCATGTTTACGTACACAGCCGTAACCCTACGCTACAGTATATCACACAATCAAGTTTATTATTAAGAGTAGCTATTAATAGTTATTAATGACTTTCATTATTGGTTTTATATTTGTAGCCTAGATTAAGACATTTGCTATGGGAGATGCTATTTTTATTTACAGTGCGCCAATAAACCATTCAAAAATACAAAAAATTGAATTTCAAATAGTGTCTTAGCTGAAATTTGGAAATGGCTACACAACCCATGGAATTATGCAGACCTGCTTTTTATTGAAGTGATGGATCATCGAATTAAAAAATAATGATGAATAACAATAACTAATGCTTCTAAAATGCAGTATATTTTTTAAACTCTGAATTGGATTATTATTACCCGTATTTATATTTAAATAGCCAAGTTGTGATCTGAATGATCCCTCAGTTATAGACCCTTATACTGGTGAAGTAACCTGACTACGCCAGATGGGGCAGCAGAGAGAATAGAAGGGAATACTCTTCGCTCTGCTGCCCCATCTGGTGGAGTCAAGTTACTGCTGAAGTATAGTTCTCACTTTGCAGCACCAATACACTTCCCTCCCCCCTCCACTCTCTGCGAGTCAACTTTCCAATCAATTAAGTACTCTCAGCTGTGAAGCTACCAGACTAGTGCTCAGAGAAGAGAACTCAGAAGCATTTCTTTAAACGACCATAACTTTTGATAGGAACGTGCTAGAGACTTACTTTTTTTTTTTGATAGACTCAGACATTTTTGCTCTACAAGCCTGGGGCCGGATTAAATCATTGCGCGGGCCGCATCCGGCCCGCGGGCCGTATGTTTGACACCAGTGCCTTAATCAATACATATATATTTTAATAATCTACCGTTCACATACACAGCCATGACAGGTTTCTATGAGTAGCTGTAGTGAACAAAGTTATTGAGCACAATACAAATGGAAGTGAGTCCAAGGGGGAGATGATGAATCTCAATATAAAGAGAAATATTTTTCCCCTTTAAAAAAAAGAAAATTTGATATAGTATTAATGCAATCAATTAACTGCTTGGGGAGATTAGAGCCACTGTAAGATAAGGGTTAGTAGGGCTGCAAATATTGGCCAAAAATGATAATTGAACATTCCTTTTGATAGCCCTCATGGACCTAAATGGATATCGAACAGTTCAAAATACAAATCTATATTTTTATTAAGGCTGTTGAAAATAAAATTAATTAGTTAAATTAATTTTGATGATTAATCTGATTTAAAAAAAAATAACGCAATTAACTCATGTGCACACTGACTCAAACCACTGAGCATTTTCTCATTGGTAAAAAAAAATCTACAAGCATTGGGAACTTCAAGAAGTATTTAAGTATTTAAGAAATAAACAGATCTTTTTCCCAGATTCTGTTTCTTTTTCAAATGCTCAAATCCTGTACAGGAAAACATGGCATATTTTGGACATAGTTCAAATGGTGATTAAATTAATTTAGAAGCTGTAATTAATTTGATTAAAAAACATTTAATCATTCAACAGCCCTATTTTTATATAGAATACATATTGCATATTGGGCTGCTGCTAGACACGTAATAATGTCCAGAAAAACTTTCCCTTTATTGCACTGGTCCTGTAGCCTACTTGCTGTGGTGGATGTCAGCTGTCCTCTCTTGCAAGATCAAATGAATGATTCATAATTATCTTAGCACACACACCTGCACAACCATGATCACTGTAGGACCATCTGTCATACAGTGTGCAGTTATAGACACAAAACGGGAAATCAAAGCAATGCATTTTGATGTTTTTGGTTTAAATCAAATTAAGCTGAGATTAATGTTAGTCAACAGAGCAGTGTCAATGCAGGTCCGTGTGGACAGTGTGTTAAAGAAGGGAGCAGGGGCAACCTCCCGTAAGAGGGCACTTCTGTGTTTTAGACATGTTACAGGGCAGGGGCTGCAGCCCCTTTTGCGTCCGTGTGTGCACGTCGCTGTGGACTGTATATTCTGAGAGGCAGTGCGAACGAGGCAATAGTATGACAGTGGTGCATGGTAAATACAACTGATCTACAAGCTCACCACACGTAAGGGTCTGTCTGTGTTTCCAAGTAAACACTGAAATCTTACCAGTTGGTTTTTGAGGGGTGTTTTGTAGCTGCTCTTCCAGGTTTTGAAGCGCTTGGGCGTCATTTAATGGCAGCAGGTCTGGGTCAACACCTGTTAGAATGATAATCAGAAAAGGTTTCATCGCATCACTGGTTTATATGGTATAAATACTATATCCTTAAAGGTATAGTACGTGATTTGGAAAACCCTCCGGGCCCCCGGTAGCAAGATGTACACACTCTAATGTCAACTACCAAAATACCACCATGTACCTGTCCAAATACTGCCTTAATGTTGGTAGGGAACGCCCTACCAACAGTCACTCAGACATTCAAATCCCTTGACTCCTTGCTGTGGTGGATGTCAGCTGTCCTCTCTTGCAAGATCAAATGAATGATTCATAATTATCTTAGCACACACACCTGCACAACCATGATCACTGTAGGACCATCTGTCATACAGTGTGCAGTTATAGACACAAAACGGGAAATCAAAGCAATGCATTTTGATGTTTTTGGTTTAAATCAAATTAAGCTGAGATTAATGTTAGTCAACAGAGCAGTGTCAATGCAGGTCCGTGTGGACAGTGTGTTAAAGAAGGGAGCAGGGGCAACCTCCCGTAAGAGGGCACTTCTGTGTTTTAGACATGTTACAGGGCAGGGGCTGCAGCCCCTTTTGCGTCCGTGTGTGCACGTCGCTGTGGACTGTATATTCTGAGAGGCAGTGCGAACGAGGCAATAGTATGACAGTGGTGCATGGTAAATACAACTGATCTACAAGCTCACCACACGTAAGGGTCTGTCTGTGTTTCCAAGTAAACACTGAAATCTTACCAGTTGGTTTTTGAGGGTGTTTTGTAGCTGCTCTTCCAGGTTTTGAAGCGCTTGGGCATCATTTAATGGCAGCAGGTCTGGTCAACACCTGTTAGAATGATAATCAGAAAGGTTTCATCGCATCACTGGTTTATATGGTATAAATACTATATCCTTAAAGGTATAGTACGTGATTTGGAAAACCCTCCGGGCCCCCGGTAGCAAGATGTACACACTCTAATGTCAACTACCAAAATACCACCATGTACCTGTCCAAATACTGCCTTAATGTTGGTAGGGAACGCCCTACCAACAGTCACTCAGACATTCAAATCCCTTGACTCCTTGCTGTGGTGGATGTCAGCTGTCCTCTCTTGCAAGATCAAATGAATGATTCATAATTATCTTAGCACACACACCTGCACAACCATGATCACTGTAGGACCATCTGTCATACAGTGTGCAGTTATAGACACAAAACGGGAAATCAAAGCAATGCATTTTGATGTTTTTGGTTTAAATCAAATTAAGCTGAGATTAATGTTAGTCAACAGAGCAGTGTCAATGCAGGTCCGTGTGGACAGTGTGTTAAAGAAGGGAGCAGGGGCAACCTCCCGTAAGAGGGCACTTCTGTGTTTTAGACATGTTACAGGGCAGGGGCTGCAGCCCCTTTTGCGTCCGTGTGTGCACGTCGCTGTGGACTGTATATTCTGAGAGGCAGTGCGAACGAGGCAATAGTATGACAGTGGTGCATGGTAAATACAACTGATCTACAAGCTCACCACACGTAAGGGTCTGTCTGTGTTTCCAAGTAAACACTGAAATCTTACCAGTTGGTTTTTGAGGGGTGTTTTGTAGCTGCTCTTCCAGGTTTTGAAGCGCTTGGGCGTCATTTAATGGCAGCAGGTCTGGGTCAACACCTGTTAGAATGATAATCAGAAAAGGTTTCATCGCATCACTGGTTTATATGGTATAAATACTATATCCTTAAAGGTATAGTACGTGATTTGGAAAACCCTCCGGGCCCCCGGTAGCAAGATGTACACACTCTAATGTCAACTACCAAAATACCACCATGTACCTGTCCAAATACTGCCTTAATGTTGGTAGGGAACGCCCTACCAACAGTCACTCAGACATTCAAATCCCTTGACTCCTTCAGAACCACTCTCAAAGGACACCTACGGACGGCTGCAATTCTAGCCTGGCCTCTGTAAAAATATGATTCCCACACCCAGCCCCTCTCCCCTCTCCTTGTATATGTCTTTTCCCTTTTACCTCCACTATGATCTGCTGCTTCTGACTTTAGAGGAGTGAATATTTGTCTCTAAATGTCTTGATAAAATGAACAGGGTGGCTGACATTGTAAACAAGTGTATTCTTAACTGCAGAAGCGGATTCCTGTGTACGTGCTCATGGTGGCTGAAAAAAAACTAAGGGGATTATAGTTATAGTTACCTCTGTGAAAAAGTAACTAGTTACTTTACTTTACTTAAAAATGGGGTGTTGTTCTGTGGTATTCATGGTCACAAGTTTAGTGTGGAATTCCCATTTTACTGTCATTAATATACCTTAGAGATGTTGTGTGGACATGATAAAGATCTCCACATTGTCTTCATATTGTTTCCTAGAAATGGAGTTTGTGTTGTGCCATGTTAATGATTTTTCTTTTAGGGCATTTTTTGAAAAAAGGGTGGAATTGCCCTTTAATGGCAGCATGCTAAGCATGGACTGTATCAAGATGCTTTTAGGATTTGCATTGGTTTTCTTTGCTGAGGACAATAGTGGGGTCCCACGACACACCGTCATTTACAACTCTTGTAAAAGTTTGACTTTCGCTTCTAATTTGTAGATGATGACCTATAGAACAATTTTAGTTCGAGTGGCCCATCTGTAGATGAAAAAAATATGCATTTTTTGCCTAATTTCAAAATTGACCAAAATCGGATTTTTGTTTTTCTTAAAAGTCTTTATTTTCTCACAATTGCTGTTTTTTCTTTTGCTATATCTAGTCAATACTAACCCAGGAATTAACTGGATTTCAAATATTAATGTTTGGAATATGATATGGAAAAAATGTACGCCCATGTACATCAAATTACTTCAAATGGCAACTAATTTAAATTCTGTTGAACCTAGAAGGATGAAGTTAGTGCCTACCTATCATGAATGAGTAATGGTATAAATTGTAAATAAATAGAAACAATACAGTATTGGGGGGATTAAAGTTAGGCATACCCACTTATAGCCCAGCCTCTGTGTGAAAATTGTGCACTTTTCAATGAAAGCAAGTTAAAGCCTGCCATAAGGAATTGTTTTGGCTATGGGTCTGTGATGACAGCTATGGTGGCCATCATCTGCTGTTATTTTACCAATTCAGCTCATACAACATACAATATTGATTCTGATGACAAAACGTTTTCAAGGATTATGATTTTTTATAAAATGCTAGATAATAGTCAAATCATCAAAATGTGTAATATTTATGTATTGATGTAGTCAGTAAATCCATGTCTTCTACCCTATATGTGAAAATCAAGTGAGCCCATGAAATCAGCTGACATATTCTTAGTACTCACTCCAACTCAAACCAGCTCTACCCGATTGACCAGTACCCAGTGAGGTCAGAACACCAGTCTGTGTACTTCTAACCAGATCCCCATCCAGATCCAACACCAGTGTACTTCTAGCCAGATCCCCACCCAGATCCAACACCAGTCTGTGTACTTCTAGCCAGATCCCCACCCAGATCCAACACCAGTCTGTATACTTCTAGCCAGATCCCCATCTAGATCCAACACCAGTCTGTGTACTTCTAGCCAGATCCCCACCCAGATCCAACACCAGTCTGTGTACTTCTAGCCAGATCCCCATCCAGATCCAACACAAGTCTGTGTACTTCTAGCCAGATCCCCATCCAGATCCAACACCAGTCTGTGTACTTCTAGCCAGATTCCCACCCAGATCCAACACCAGTCTGTATACTTCTAGCCAGATCCCCACCCAGATCCAACACCAGTCTGCGTACTTCTAGCCAGATCCCCATCCAGATCCAACACCAGTCTGTGTACTTCTAGCCAGATCCCCATCCAGATCCAACACCAGTCTGTGTACAGTACTTCTAGACAGATCCCCATCCAGATCCAACACCAGTCTGTGTACTTCTAGCCAGATCCCCATCCAGATCCAACACCAGTCTGTGTACTTCTAGCCAGATCCCCATCCAGATCCAACACCAGTCTGTGTACTTCTAGCCAGATCCCCACCCAGATCCAACACCAGTCTGTGTACTTCTAGCCAGATCCCCATCCAGATCCAACACCAGTCTGTATACTTCTAGCCAGATCCCCACCCAGATCCATCACCAGCCTGTGTACTTCTAGCCAGATCCCCATCCAGATCCAACACCAGTCTGTGTACTTCTAGCCAGATCCCCATCCAGATCCAACACCAGTCTGTGTACAGTACTTCTAGACAGATCCCCATCCAGATCCAACACCAGTCTGTGTACTTCTAGCCAGATCCCCACCCAGATCCAACACCAGTCTGTGTACTTCTAACCAGATCCCCACCCAGATGCAACACCAGTCTGTGTACTTCTAGCCAGATCCCCATCCAGATCCAACACCAGTCTGTGTAATTCTAGCCAGATCCCCACCCAGAACCTACACCAGTCTGTGTACTTCTAGCCAGATCCCCACCCAGATCCAACACCAGTCTGTGTACTTCTAGCCAGATCCCATCCAGATCCATCCAGTAAAAGCTGTCTGGTGAAAACCCTGCTGAAGTGCTGTACCTTCACACACAAGCTAGTTGACAGGAAAATAGTCATACTCAAAGTAGTTATATTGCACCATGGTGACCATTCTTTTCGACTCTCATGTCCTTCTTGAAGATGGTTCGGAATGCATAATGCTTCTCCCCATGAAGACTCAACAACAATGTCAATTGAAGGAGCCTTCACCTCATGATACCTGGTGCTGGTGAGAAACTGTCTCCTGTATATAGCCTCCAAAACAAATGCAGACACTTGGCTAGACTGCCACAGTTTGAAAGGGTCAAGACCCTAATCCTGATTGCGGCAGTCAACCCCACCTAATCACACAAACCGGGGCCGCCAGATGAGCCAGCAGCCGTCTGCACAAGTCTGGGTTGGACCTTGCAGGGCTGAGCTAGAGACTTGGAAAGAAACCTTCAGCAAAGACAATGGCATTGACATAGTTGACATAGCCCCAGAACACTGAGGCCATAAGAAGTGAGGAGAAACTCTGGCTGGAAGCCCTCACCCCACGTCATCCTTTAGACCTCGTCCTTGAAAACGTAGGATTAGTTACCAGAATCAGGATCAGATAATTTTAATTACTGTTAAAATATCAGCAGGTGGTGGCCATTATGAGAAATATCTACCATGGTCACAGGACAAATGTAAATAGTACCAATGAATTCCTCATCATTGACAATGTGGGACTATTTACTAGAATTAATATTTTAGAAAATAGCTGTCAGGATTACCAAGGGACAAATCTGTGATGGTGCCATAGCCAACAATGCTCCTAATGACATGCTCCAACTGTGTTCCAAAATTCATGCTGTTATCATCAAAATACTGCACATAGAGGCTGGACTACGTGCTATTCTTGTGGATACACACAAGGGGGTGGGGAGGGGGGGGGGGGGGGGCTGGGGTAATATGGTCTAAATTACTAAATACTACTTCTGAATGTGAATATGTCATATGTTCAGATTGGATAAGTTACGACAGTCTTATATCATATTTTGGAAGCCCCCCCCCCCCCCAATAATCTTTATCTGCGTGCTGGCCACTCTAACCAAAATGGTTACCTCACCAATTTAGTATTGATAGTTAAACTTTTAAAGTTGTAAACGACAACTAAATTTAACATGGAGATGGAAACTCACTTCGGTTTTAGCTAATTTTAGCTTGTTTTGCTTGCTATTTTTGTCAATATACACCAATAATGGATGAAAAAATATATTTTATGTGTAATTAGGTTTAGGTAGCAAATGCTACTCCTGATTGTGAATCCATAGATATCCCATATGTACAGATTGGACAATTTGATCAAAAGTTACAACAGTTTACATGTTTTGGTAGGGTTGGCACCTCTACAGGCCAAATATTTAATTTGTGTGCGGGCCACTCGAACCAAAATGGTTCTATAGACCCTCACCAACAAATTAGGACTGAAAGTGAAACTTTTACAAGAGTTGTAAATGACATCCACATTTAACATGGAGACGAAACCCCACTACAATGCTTTGAACTCAGGCACAGCCCAGCTTTAATGATGTTAAATCCCTTTATTTTAGATCGTTTTGTAGCTATAGTACAACATATTTAGTTGTTACTGTACAGTACTTTAAAACAGTTGACATGTTGTACACATGCCTAAAATAACTCTTATTTGCGTCGCCCTCGTTGAAAACAATGTATTTCCAACTCCAGTTTGTCCCTATTCAGACTGCATAATGAACAGCAGCTTGTGCACTTAGTTTCTGACCCCTCAATGTCGCCACTCTTCTATTAGATGGCTGTGGACGCACGTAGAGGAGCTGCTTGCTCCCAGAGCCTTGGAAATACAGAGTTACGCCAACTCTGTTCACTCCATGGCGCCAGTCCAATGGCGGCTCCTCTACATAGACTATTAGATAGTGACAACAAATAGTGACAGCCGGAAGTTACTGAATGCATTGGAGCCTATGGGCTCGCGCGAGTACTAGAACCACGTGACCAGACTATTTTCTGTCCCCTCAATGTCGCAACTCTGTCTATTTCTAAGGCTCTGCTGCTTGCTTTGTCTGCTTACTAAAGCCCAGAGCCCTGATTAGCATGATTAACATTTGATCATTTGAACATCTAATTGATAAGCTATAGTTACAGCCGCTGCCACTACACAGATCTACGGCAATCTTTGATTAGCTCCTTATTGTTTGATACGAACCTGCAGATCTAACTTCTGGGAGACGGAGTTACACTCAAACATGTCCGACCGGAAACATGAACCCAAAGAAGAAATATGACGTTCCTGTTACACTATATGTATAGGCTATGAGTTTTAGAATTAATTTGAAACACGTTAAAGGGGAGCTCCACCCATTTTCAGTTTTAATATGTCATTAATACACCTTAGAGATGTTGTGTGGACATGATAAAAAAAGTTACCCCAATTCTGTATTAACTAAAAAAAAAACTGAAAAAAAAAAAAAAAAAAAAAAAAAACAGTAACATGGTGAAATACTTCTGATGACATCAAGATGTATTTCACCATGTTAATGATTTTTCTTTCAGACCCCTTTTTCCGGAGAGGGCACAAATGGAACCAAATGGACCCGCTAAGGTCCATTTGGTTCACATTTGTATCCTCTCAGGATTTTTTTGAAAATGGGTGGAATTCCCCTTTAAAAAATGTTACTGTTCACTATTGTCATCCCTGACGGCAATAATATTTATTCAAAGGCTGAGTTTAAGAATTAATTTGAAACACATTAAACATAATACCTATTACTGTTATTAACGCCATATAAAATACATTAATCTTTTACAAGGTATATAAAACCATTACACATTGCATGTCGTTATTATTTGGTGTTTTTGTTTTAATAGCTGTTATCAGTTTTGTAGAAGTGTGTACTTGACTTGTACTGTAACTCTCATCTCTGTTAATAAAAATTTCATTCATTTCATTCATTCAATCATCCATTCTGCAGTTCTCCAGTTCTCCACAGGAGGGCACCAAAGCCTCGCTTTGTGTGTGAGAATCTGCTATGTTTAACTCAGGCAACAGTCCTTGTTTAAGGAGCTTAATCCACCTTTTTATAGATCGTTTTGTAGTAATAGTGAAGCATAAACCGTACAGAGACTTCAGACGTTAATGTACATCACTTTAAATCAGTGATGAAATCACGGTTTGTAATATAACAACATAAACATTAGACTATGTACAGCAGGCTGAAAGTGTAGGCCTACAGTTATAGTATAGTAAATATTATATATTATTGCAGTGTACAGTATAGTATATTATAGTAGGCTAAATATATTGTATATTATTGCAGTGTACAGTATAGTATATTATAGTAAATATATATTATTGCAGTGTACAGTATAGTATATTATAGTAAACATATTATTGCAGTGTACAGTATAGTATATTATAGTAAATATATATTGGTCTCACGGTGCTCCGATATGCCAAAGTTCCAGGCATTTCCACGTGGTGAAAGTGTTTTTATTTTATTTATGTTTTTACTACAAAGTTGTGAGCTTTGTACAGTTCATTACAAAATAATATATGCATGAACTTGACTAAACTAAGGTGGGTGTAGTAGTGAATATATATTAAACTTCACCACCAAACAGTTCATTCATTCAGCTGACTACTCTACCTCAATGTTCAAAAAAAGAATAAATATAATAATAATCCACTAATGTGGTAGGCAATTAGCAGACAACAAAACAAAGATACACAATTAAACAACACCCCCGGTGATAAACACACATTTTACCAGAATTACATTTTTATGCAATGACTTTCCAAAACATTTGCAGAATATTTAACCCAATTTCCAGACTAATAAAGCAATCATTCACCATAATTCAGCACCGTATCACATTTAGCTGGATACAACTGGAACCCCCTCAAGGATCACTGAATAAAATCAGATTCACTTAAAAAACAGCTTTCAATCTGGACACAGAATGGATGTCATGAGCTCAAGCCATCCAATTTGTGTGGGAACACCTTTTGGTGTTCAAGTAATATGTTATAGTTTAACTGTTAACTGTTAAAATAGCAGATCTACAAGCTCATAGCTCACCCCTCGGTGGCACGCTATGAGCTTGTATTTAGAAATCTGGAAAATGTGGTGCAAATCTTTAAATAATATCTGTTTTAAACTAAATAAAATATTTTACTTCTGGGGGGGTCCCTGTAACTACACATTTTCGCTTGTGAGGCAATGTTCAGCTCTCACAATTTAACCATTTTAAATGGACAAAATAGAATAATGCTAAATAGGATCTCATGACACTTTAGATTTTTTTCAGTCCCAATCAACTGTGGAAAAAGTATGAAAGTTTCTTAAATAATAAAGAAATGTTTAGGACTGTGATGTTTAATTTCAATTGACTGAGGTTTTCATTTTATGACAAATGCAAGAGCTTTATGGTTTAATGAAGATACTTTGTACTTACTTTCCATTTCTCGTTTGACCTCTTCATCTTATAGCTACTAATGACTGAAAACAGTTGATCTAAAAGCTCACAACACCTCACACTGCGACATGCAAATGTGAACTTATAAATCGGTATTTTCAGGTGAGACAATAACCATGCTGGACTTAGAACCTGGTTTTGGACATTCATGTCACCATTTAAAAGCTAACCCAATCCATTACGGTTAATATTTTGCTGAGAAATAATACCCAACCCTATAAAAGAAAACCAAACTGTAACTCACCAGACACCAGATAGTGTGGCTACCATGCCTCGATGGAACTACAAATATTTGTCTGTCATCCAATAGTTTCTCCCTAGATTAAAAGGAATAAATATATTGTATATATCTGTAAAGCAGGGCTCAGTCACACTTTAGGCACACATACTAGAGTGAACTAAAGGCGATTCTTGGGGAGACGTGAAATAAAAATAAATCTAAAAGTGAACATCATATAATCATAAAATAAATCAGTGAACAACATAGTGACACAGCCCAAACCTCACACCACCACCATCCAAGTGTTAAACCAATAAATATATTTGATAACACCCAAATGCTTCAACCCCAGAAATGTGAGTTCACCGGTGGGAGGAGCATAAAATGCCAACCTGGCTGAAAACACAACCTCCTCCCCTCAGTTGGTGTCGCAGACGTGGCTTCAGTTCTGTTACGTGTGGTATTTGCTCTCAGTGTCTGAAGAAAAGTCGGTTTCCTGCGTCTGCTGTTTCATCCACATGTTGACTTACAGACAGCATTTGTCCAGCGGATCCTCGTGTCTGAAAAACAGAAATAGAAAGACTGATTAATCGATACCTATATAGACTCATAGCGCAGTTTCACTGTACAAGCCATTTGTACTTCGACACTTCACTAGGACACGTTCCCCGTGTGGAAAGCCCTTTAGGAAGTTTTATTTTCGTTTTAAGATCTGGGAGGGTGAAAAGGTGGACGATAGTGCCAAACCCTCCATGAAATCAACACGAACGCTGTGTAATACGCACATAAGATACACAAACACACAAAGTCACTTGTCAGAGCAGCTAGCAACGCTCAAAAAGAAAAGATAATGGGCTCCAATTTCGTCTCATCTCCCTTTAGACGCAATTAGAGTATCTAGCATTTGGGAAGAGGCGTTCCCACGCTAAATTTGGTATTTTCGTTACCATTCTATTTCCCTTAAACACCTCCTAGACGCGTTACATTTTGCATAGGTGTGGTTTGGGCGTTTGTGGTTTGGTTTCATTTGGACCAGAGATCGTGAGCGGAGCGGGGAGCGGAGCACGTGGATTTTTAAGAGAGCGCTGAGCGCGTTTTCAAATGGGTCGGAGCGCGCTCTGGAGCGAGAATTATCCTCCGCTCCAGGCCGCTCAGTCCAGACAACGGCACACGTGTTCAGTAGCACAGCATAAACGTGTGGTTGTGGTTCAGATGGCGACTATAGGTCTACAGTGCCAGCAACACGATCAAGAATTTAAAATCCTCTCGGAGGTGCGGGAGGAAGGAGGAGATGATGATCATGATGGAAATTGGAAATTGGAAAAAAGAAAAAGTAAGCTGACTGTCTTGCTGTCTATCTTGCCTTAGATGCGTCACCTCGCTATTTATTTTGAAGCACTGCACATCATAACAATGTATTTGAGCGCAGCGACCCCCCAATTATGTCCAATTCCCCTACAGTGTAACATCATCAATAACCTATTATCCCGCATAGCATTTTGGAAACGAAATAGCGCGGCATAAGATTAATTAGTTATTCGCCGCACCTGTCTGGGCTAATATAGACAGCAGTGTAACTGCACATATAACTCCTTAAATGTTTATGCTGTGAGGGGGGCAATAACCACGATGTGTTTCGACAAAGAAAAAGCAGCAGCCTTTTTTTTTTCCAGCCGTCAAATTTTGCTCCTGAGCGGGCGGGGCTGAGCGGAGCGCGGAGCTGCCCAAATGAAAATGAGCGCGGAGCGGAGCGGGAGCGGCCTGGGAGGGGGTCCACGTGAGCGGATTGTGAGCGGGACCAAATACGTCGAGAGCAATGAGCGGAATTCTCGCCGCTCCGCTCCGCTCACTAACTTTGATTTGGACCTGCTAGCAGGTCCATTTGGTTTCATTTATAGCCTCAGAAAAAAGGACCAAAAAGAAAGAAAAGAAAAATCATTAACATGGTGAAACACAAATTGATAGAGCCACTATTGGACTGATCCCATGTAAACCGGAGTTTGCGACAGTGCAACTCTGTCTATGCTCAGGGCCGAGTATTATTTGGACGAACCTTCCGAGTATTATTTGGGACGAACCTTCCTTAATTCGTGAATTCATGAAAATTTATGATATCCAAAGACAGCTTAAGGTCTCTACTTTAACCCATTGTGTCCTAAGTCCGGTTAGAAAAAAGCCCTAAAAACCTAAGTCCGATTGGAAAAATACCCCTAAAACCTGACTTTTTCTGTAAAACTTGACAGGACTGTCAACGTCTAGTAAAAAAATGATATCTCAGCCTCTGAAGCAGCTAGAAACAAAATTCCAAAACTATTTGAATGCTCAGACCTTTGGCTTTCATGGAAAATTACTTGCCATGGTCCAAATCATTATCACAATTTTAGAAAAATCACCAAAGTCAGAAATTATGAAAATGTGGTAAAACGTCTGCTAAAAAATACCATTTCTGTCATTTCCCAGCCTCTGTAGTAGATTGAAACAAAATTACAATCCCATTTGATAGCTTACACCTGTGCCTTCCATAGGCAGTTACCTTTCTTGGTCCAAACCTTTGTCACAAAATCTGAAACGTCTACAAATTCAGAAAATATAATAAAATCAATGAAATGTCTACTTTCTTAGCCTCTGTAGCAGATGGAAGCAATATATATGAGATCTGACACAATAGGGTTCCATTAGAAAATACATTTATTTTTGTAAAAAACACAATAATAAATATAGGATAATAAAATCAATAAAACTAGTAAACGTAGTACTGCTCTAATTGTTATACAAGAGATGGGAGGATGATGCACAGTGTCATTTGTCAAAGAAAACTGCAAACGTGCTTCCCAAAGCACTCTTTGCACACAGATACCTGGCAAAACAGTAGCACGAGTATGTTTCTTTGTTCCAAAGTTCTCTACCAACCACACAACGCAACTCATCCTGTTGTCTCTGAGCTTGTCATGCTCAGACGCTGTCCCAAAGAACTGCAGAAGGTCCAAAAAGGAGCAAGAGAAGTTCAGGAACCATCTCAGCTTCCAGCGTGGTTCACATCAGCTGGCTGGTTATGGTGGAGCTGTAGACCTGGACCTGCAAATTCACAGACATATATTTTAGTCACCTTGGAGGAAAGAAAAATGTTTACCTATAAGCCATCATGTGTTCAGACATTATTCTCTCTACATTGTTTATAATTATTGCTTACAGAATTGTAGAAAATGTACATAAGTAAAATGTCATAGCTATTTTATCATCATATTAGTAGTAGTCTATTTTCATTACTATTACAATTATTATATAGTATAGTAGTAGTAGTAGTATCACACACCATTGTATACACCATTGTATAGTTGTTTACAAATGCTTTTTATATTAGAATGATATAGTCATCTTAGTACCTTTTTTCACCAGTGTATAAAGTTATAACAACACGGTGGTACAATAGTACTATCATCACATAGTATTTCCAGATAATAATGTGAATATAATAATGACGCCCTTTGTAGTCATTATTATACCGTTATGGTCACTGTAGTAGCCCAAGTTGCCATATAACGGTAAACATTCTTAATCATTGTGTTTGGCTTGCTGTAGTAAATTCCATGCATAACGGTACACATAGCGTTCGCCAATCGTCGTCATTATAACAACGTTATGGTCATTGTAGTAACTTGCTGTTCATCCTCCTCCCGTATCCTAACGTAACAACAATAGCACATATTTCTGCCGACCGGCTCGTAGTAATATTATTTGTTCTTACCTCGAGATGTCCGTGTGTTGCAACCTCCGATCGTCGCGTCGCTATAATCATCAGAATCTTCATCTCCGCTGCTGTCGCTGGTCATCCGTATAATAAATATCATCCACGCACGAAAATATCTTCGATCCTTCGATCCTTTTCTCCGACATGCTAATGTTGCTACTGGCCTTAGAGTATGTATAGAGTAGAGAGAACACCCACCACCCTGAGGAAACCTTGAGGCGAGTGAGCAACTCAATGCAAGTGGATGAGAGGGGAGCTCGGGTGGCTCTCTATTTGATATATACTCTAAACCAAGGAATGAAAAAATCCGGAAATGCATTTGCGATACCCAGGGAGCCATACGTCATCGATTTATGGTCCATTTGATTGGCTATCGGCCCGGAAACGGCTGAAAAACAGCGGAAACACGTCTTGGTGTTCCCGCCCACTAAGGTATATTTACACTACAGTGCACCCGCCCATTAAGGGAGAGTTACCAAACGGGAATCCCGCCCTCTATGGGTTAAGGGGAAAAAATAAAAATGAGTTGAGCAAGTTTAAAAATATATATATATACATTCGACAAAACAGTCTTTTTTCACATCTTTCTTTTTCATTCAGAGATAAATGCATTTATGGGCGGCGTGACATTGGTAGGGGTGACATGACATTCAATTAAACATTATGTTTAATTATGACACCACTTCGAAATTAGATACATTTCCATCTGATTTTGATTGTCATTACGCACAGCAACCTTTATGTTTTCTCTTCTTTAGAAATATTTTCTTTCAGGATGTATTATTTTAGACTCAATTAGTATCATTATTACCACTGTTTCCCCAGTCAGAGTTCAATGAATGTGACTTTGAATGAAGAGAAGAATTATGAGCATGATGTAATTTACATACAGATGTGAGTGGATTTAATTTAACTGTTTAATTTAAATTTGAAAGAAAATAAAAATCATCATCTCATACTTGTGCACTTTATACGTTTTGTGCAAGTGAGTGTATTTACCAAGGACCCTAAGGAATGCTTCATTTTCATGAGGAAAAAAAACAATTTGTATTAACAGTGACTACAGGAACTACCAGTAGCGTTGCAATGTGTCACATTGTTATACGCTGTGAGTTTGTAGGTTGACAATGTTCACTGTAGAGTGAAGGAGATACTTAGGAAGAATGTAGAACCCCGTTTAGATCAATTCCAGTTTGCTTACTCCAGGAAGCGTAGTACTGGTGATGCAATTGCTACAGTAGCGCATTACATCTTAAAACATCTCGAGAGCAATGGGGCATATGCCAGGCTGCTTTTTATTGATTTTAGCTCTGCCTTTAATTCGATCCACCAAGATATTTTGCTACGCAAACTAGTTCAGCTCGGTACGAACCCTTGGTTGATAAAGTGGTACTTTTCGTTTCTCTCGAGGAGACCACAGCGAGTAAGATTTAATAGTGTCCTTTCAGAAGAGACATACAGCAGCACAGGAGTTCCACAAGGTACCGTGAGCTCCTCACTCCTGTTCACCCTGTATACTAACGACTGTGTCAGCTCATATTCTAATCAATATGTGATCAAGTTTTCGGATGACACCGTTCTACTCAGTTTACTCACGAGCAAATCTAACATCCTTAGCCATACATCTGGAGTGGATAGATTTGTGGAATGGTGTGATCAAAATCATGTAATGATCAACACTGACAAAACAGAGGAGATCATTGTTGATCCAAGGTCTGTGGGAGACCATACTATGATCAAGGTGCATGATGTTAACATCAAACAGGTCTACTCCTATAAGTATCTGGGAGTAGTAATTGATCAGGATATGAGCTGGCACACACATGTTGAATCATGCTGTTCGAAAATACACCAGAGGTTACACTTTCTTCGCAGACTGAGGCTGTTTGGTGTTAGTGTGAACATTATGCTAATTTTCTATAGGGCTAGCATAGAATCTATACTGAGATATGGTATCTCGAGTTGGTATGGAAATCTGACTGTGAAATACAAAGCTCAAATAGAAAGAATTGTAAAAACGGCTGGGAAGATCATGGGCCTATCTTCTCCCCCCCTGACCCTCCAAGCCATTTTTGAGCAGACGGTAATAAGGCAAGCTAAGAATGTAACCTCTGACCCCTCACATGTTCTTTACTCAGAATATGAACTAATGAGATCAGGTAGAAGGTATAGGACACCACAGTGCAGACACAACCGTTTTAAACACTCATTTGTACCTCTTTCTATAAAGCTGTTAAATAGGTAGTCATTTCACTTACATAGGGGTAAGCACTTAGGGTGTACAGTATATGGTATGTGTTTTTGTGTTGTCTGCTGGTTTGTTTTTTGTCTCTTTGTATGTATGTATGCAGCTGTGGTCCTGTCTCCAAGACAAATTTCTCCCTCGGGAGACAAATAAAACTTGAACTTGAACTTGAACTTGAACTTGAGTCGTATGAGTCGTATTTTGATTTCTAAAGAAAAACGCTTGTTTCTGTGTCAGTGCTGCTCAACTATTTCATTCAAGGAGCTCCAAAATTAAATAAATAAGTAGTTCCAGGTACCTTCTTGGAAAAATGTTGTCCCCAAAATTTAGGGCCCTGTAAAATATTGTAACAAGCTTGTGTCACACCAGTCAGTGGCGTGAAACAAGCTTGTAGATCCCTGTTCTCAATGGGTTAAACAAGTGATTCTAACATTGTTTGTGTATTAATGGTAGGATGAACTGGAAACGCTGGGGTTTTTATTATGGATCCCACCAGATTCTCTGGCACAGAGGGTGTCTGAACCAATCAGAGCATGCATCCTTTTAGATTTGCATTTGTTTACAATAGTTGTTCAGCTCTGCAATGTGTCTATGTCTTATTTTTAATTCACACCACACACACTTACGGGCAGCATCAGCATGGTCCCTGGGGGTCCGGCATACCGTCAGCCTCGGGGAGACCTGCACGACCAGGGGGTCCCTGGAGAGAGAGAGAGAGAGAGAGAGAGAGACAGAGAGAGAGAGAGAGAGAGAGAGAGAGAGAGAGAGAGAGAGAGATGAGATGATGAACAAAATAATATGTTCCATGAACCTCCCAGAAGCAATGATATCACTTAAAAAACAACTGTGAAAAAATACTATATAACTGTCAGTAACTGGGTACATGATGATGATGTCACATGCACACCCTAACTATACAGGAATACTTGGTACAATTGTGATGGGAGATTAATCATTAAACACATTGTTATCAGAACATTCTAGTTGTCTTAGATTCATTGAATGAATGAAAGAATGAATACATTTTCATTCATGAGAAGGAATGAATAACTGAATGAATGAATATTTAATTTATGTGTCCGAACAATTTCTTGTCCCTTGCCACATGGGATTATCAGACATGGCAATTAATAATTGACAGAAATGGAGAGAAGAAAGACAAAAAATGAAAAAACAACCAAGTCGTATATGCAGTCACTCAGCAACAACAACAATAAATACTGTATATTTACCAACAGGAATTTAATTTAGTTGAATGTTACTCTATGCCACCTGTCCCATATTCTAATATTCAGTAATCCGTCCCATTAATCAGGTTGTCTTATTGTTATAAGTGGGTTAGGGTTAGGTCTCTCTCTCTCCAGGGTCCCCCTGGCTGTACAGGTCTCCCCGTGCCACTTGAGGAAGGAATAAAAATACTAATCAAAATGGGACAACTGTTTGGGTGCTTGCTTGTGCCCAACACATTATGATCACCATGCATACTATGAACTTCATACCGCACTGCAACCTGTCTGGGAAGCTAATGTTGCTAATGTCAATGCTAGCAGGCTAAAAACAGACCCATCCTTGCTCCAGAAAACCCCAATGTTCCCACCAGCACCACTGGACCACAGGGACCCCTGAACATTATACTTTTTATCCATACCAAAGGGACCCCTGAACATCATACCTTTTGTCCATACCAAAGGGACCCCTGAACATCATACCTTTTATCCATACCACAGGGACCCCTGAACATCATACCTTTTATCCATACCAAAGGGACCCCTGAACATCATACCTTTTGTCCATAGCACAGAGTTCTCTAGATCTATAGTTATTCAATGTTTTAGTCCACTGTTGGAATGGAGATGGACGGCAGTGTACATGAGCGATGCGCTCACAGACTATAGTCAGTGAGCTGAGGTTTTTATATCAATAATAAAGCTTTTATGACGGTCCAACCCGTCAAAGGCGGGGCCTATTTGGATTATAATGATGGTCTGCACCGTCACATAAGCAAGGGAAACAGTCTTTTTCTTATGGGCTAAGTTAGGACCTATACTAACTAGAGTGAAGTACAGCCAGTATAATAATATTTCAGTTTAAGTGTACACTGGTACTCTCTGTGTACTACTCACAAGTGTGATGTATTCCATGTCGTCACCCAGCAGACCTGTGTCGTTCAGAGTGTACTTGGCTTTCTTCATCTTCCTGTCCTCTCCACCTGGTGCTACTGTGTCCTGCACGCACACACACACACACACACACTCGCACGCACGCACGCACGCACACATGCACGTACACACACATAAACACACACACACATAGATTGATTGATGAATGAACCAAAGAAAATGTTATTTCAGAAATGGAGAGTTACGGTACGATACGGTAAGTCAAGTATACACTGCAACAGCTTGGAGATTTTCAGTACAATTCAAGCACAACTACAACAAATCTGAATAGCTGTGATTGGACACACTAGTTCAGAATACACTTGTTTAAAATAGGGTTGTTCATTTCATCAAGCTATATAGACATACAAAATAATTACTTCTGTAAATCCAGAAGCAGCAAATCATAGTGAAGTTAAAATCAAAGTGGAGGAAAAAAGAGAAGAGAGAAATATATAAAGAGGGGAAAGAGGGTGGGTGGGGGAATTATATTTGCATTTTGTTTTACAGAGGCCAGTTAAGAATTGCAGCCGCCCGTATGGACTATGTACCCATTGAGAGTGTTTTCAGGAGTCAAGGATTCACATGTCTTATTGACTGGTGGTAGGGTTACATTTTTGTGGCTAATGAGCGAAAGGAATTGTTTGTGCTGAATCTGGGTTGCAACTCCCTCTGGTGTTGTGGGAGTGGACTTGGTTGACATAAAGGAAGTATTTGGAGTTTGGGCAGGTATTTTGGTAGTGTCTTGTGGACCAGACGTACTGGGTTATTTACCAAGGAGCCTAACGAATGCTTCATTTTCATGAGGAAAAAACTATTTGCATTAAGAGTAACTACAGGAAATCTAGCCCAAGTCTATACACCTAGAGAATGTAGAAGAGGAATGCTCATAAATAAACTTTTAGATAAAGAATTCTGTCAGGCATAGGCTAAGCAACACATTGTGAACTTGTGAGAATATGTTTGGTGTGCAACACCTTTGGACATCAAGGACCACTTCAACTCTTTTCATATCGTCGTTATGGTGGGATAATTACCACCATAATGACGCTATGGGGCCGACTTTTTACAATTAACATGGTTAAGGAGCGAAATAAGGAAATACAAGGTTTCAGCATGAAGGAAACAATACATATCTTTATCTATAAAACGGACCAATACCTTAATCAATACATATATATATTTTAATAATCTACCTTTCACATACACGGCCATGACAGGTTTCTATGAGTAGCTGTAGTGAACAAAGTTATTGAGCACAATACAAATGGAAGTGAGTCCAAGGGGGAGATGATGAATCTCAATATAAACTTACCAACCACAACACTCTTGACTCGTAGTTCTCTGAATCCAATCTTGCCATTGATGCCCCTCATGTTTGTTTGTTTGGCCAGGGTGTTTGCTAGCGTTGCAGCCATGACTCTCCAAACAGTCTCCTTTCAGCACCAATACAGCACTCTGTGAATTGACATTTGTTAGTTGATCAGTCCAAGACCATACATGGACAATCTAGCGATACAATCTGATGATTTGAAATCAATATAGTTAACTATTTAAAATGCATTGGCATAAAATTTGATTTAGTATTAATGCAATCGATTATCTGCTGGGGGAGATTAGAGCCACTGTAAGATAAGGGTTAGTAGGGCTGCAAATATTGGCCAAAAATGATAATTGAACATTCCTTTTGATAGCCCTCATGGACCTAAATGGATATCGAACAGTTCAAAATACAAATCTATATTTTTATTAAGGCTGTTGAAAATAAAGTTAATTAGTTAAATTAATTTTGTTGATTAATCTGATTTTAAAAAATTAACGCAATTAACTCATGTGCACACTGACTCAAACCACTGAGCATTTTCTCATTGGTAAAAAAAAAATCTACAAGCATTGGGGACTTTAAAAAGTATTTAAGTATTTAAGAAATACTTTTCCCAGATTCTGTTTCTTTTTTAAATGTTCAAATCCTGTACAGGAAAACATGGCATATTTTGGACATAGTTCAAATGGTGATTAAATTAATTTATTACATGGCTTGAATGAATGCTCCAATCAGAAGCCAGCGTTCTGGTCATGTGAGCGGTCACATAATACACTATAATCACCGCTCCGCGCTATATTTGACCGCTGCATAATCAAGGTCCCCAAAGTGCAAACAGCTGTGTTCATATCAATCCGCGGTGCGCTTCTGCATTTAGTTCCAGCACGCCGTTAGCGGGTCCATTTGGTTAGCTACGTATTTGGTTGTTTACATTCCGTTAGCGGGTCCATTTGGTTAGCTACGTATTTGGTTGTTTACATGCTGTTGCCGTCACCCTCTCAAGGACCACTGGTGGTCCTCGGACCACTGGTTGAAAACCACTGACGTAAGCGATGTAATAAGCGGGAGAACACCCTTCGAACGGGTGATTTGTTTCCTAACTAACTGACCGAGGCGCAGCCGAGGTCAGTTAGTTAGGAAACAAATCACCAGTTCGTCAGGTGTTATCCCTTACTTAGAAGCTGTAATTAATTTGATAAAAAAACATTTAATCATTCAACAGCCCTATTTTTATATAGAATACATATTGCATATTGGGCTGCTGCTAGACACGTAATAATGTCCAGTAAAACTTTCCCTTTATTGCACTGGTCCTGTAGCCTACTTGCTGTGGTGGATGTCAGCTGTCCTCTCTTGCAAGATCAAATGAATGATTCATAATTATCTTAGCACAAACACCTGCACAACCATGATCACTGTAGGACCATCTGTCATACAGTGTGCAGTTATAGACACAAAACGGGAAATCAAAGCAATGCATTTTGATGTTTTTGATGTTTTTGGTTTAAATCAAATTAAACTGAGATTAAAGTTAGTCAACAGAGCAGTGTCAATGCAGGTCCGTGTGGACAGTGTGTTAAAGAAGGGAGCAGGGGCAACCTCCCGTAAGAGGGCACTTCTGTGTTTTAGACATGTTACAGGGCAGGGGCTGCAGCCCCCTTTTGCGTCCGTGTGTGCACGTCGCTGTGGACTGTATATTCTGAGAGGCAGTGCGAACGAGGCAATAGTATGACAGTGGTGCATGGTAAATACAACTGATCTACAAGCTCACCACACGTTGCATGAATGACACATTTTAACTTTTAATTCTTCTCTCATTTCCGCACGGCACCGTTGTGTGGTAAAGCTAGACTCCTCTCATGCAGCCATCAAAAAGGGTCTGTCTGTGTTTCCAAGTAAACACTGAAATCTTACCAGTTGGTTTTTGAGGGGTGTTTTGTAGCTGCTCTTCCAGGTTTTGAAGCGCTTGGGCGTCATTTAATGGCAGCAGGTCTGGGTCAACACCTGTTAGAATGATAATCAGAAAAGGTTTCATCACATCACTGGTTTATATGGTATAAATACTATATCCTTAAAGGTATAGTACGTGAATTGGAAAACCCTCCGGGCCCCCGGTAGCAAGATGTACACACTCTAATGTCAACTACCAAAATACCACCATGTACCTGTCCAAATACTGCCTTAATGTTGGTGGGGAACGCCCTACCAACAGTCACTCAGACATTCAAATCCCTTGACTCCTTCAGAACCACTCTCAAAGGACACCTACGAACGGCTGCAATTCTAGCCTGGCCTCTGTAAAAATATGATTCCCACACCCAGCCCCTTTCCCCTCTCCTTGTATATGTCTTTTCCCTTTTACCTCCACTATGATCTGCTGCTTCTGACTTTAGAGAAGTGAATATTTGTATGTCTCTAAATGTCTTGATAAAATGAACAGGGTGGCTGACATTGTAAACAAGTGTATTCTTAACTGCAGAAGCGGATTCCTGTGTACGTGCTCATGGTGGCTGGAAAAAAAAAAAAAACACAAACCACCCCCGCCTCCCCTTGACCCCCACTTTTAAAAAGTAAGGGAATTATACAGGTCCTTTCCAAAAAATTAGAATATCAACGAAAAGTTGGTTTATTTCCACAATCCCATTCAAAATCCCAAACTTTCATTAATTATAGATCCAGTGCTCATATTACCGAAGCATAGGGCATACCGAAGCATAGGGTAGTCTAAAAGATGGCTGTGTTGCAACCACTCGTGAGTTTTCACTGTCAGTGGATTAACACCAGCCAATAACATGGCTTGGAGACTGGACATGGCAAAACACATGATTTAGGCCATGTTATCGGCTGAAAACTTCAACACAGCCATCTTTTTAGAGTACTTTGTGCTTCGGTATGTTGACAAGCTTGATGGGGATGGTAATTTTCGTTTCCAGCTCGATTTGGCACCTGCCCACCGAGCTAAAACTACTAGTAGCTGCTGTACTGACCATGGTATTACTGCGCTTAACTGACCTGTCCTGACTTTAACTCAACAGAGAATCTGGGTTGTATTGTCAAGAGGAAGGTGTGAGACATAAGACTGAAAAATACAAATTCATTTATGGCTGTTATTGAAGCAAAACTGGGCTTCCATAACACCTCAACAGTGCCACAGGTTGATCACCTCCATGCCCCGCCCCATTAATGAAATAATTTGTTCTAAAGTAGCCCTGACCAAGTATTAACTGCATACATTCATATACTTTTCAGATAGTCAACATTTCTTGTTTAAAACACTTTTTTTAGTTGGTTCATAAAATATTCTAATTTTTTGAAATCCTGATTTGGTGGGTTTTATGAGCTGGAAGCCAAAATTGTGTAAAAATAAACAAATAAATACTTGAAATCATTTACAATATGAGCACTGGATCTATAATTAATGAAAGTTCGGGATTTGGAATGGAATTGTAGAAATAAACCAACTTTTCGTTGATATTCTAATTTTTTGGAATGGACCTGTACTTATAGTTACCTCTGTGAAAAAGTAACTAGTTACTTTACTTTACTTAAAAAAGGGGTGGTGTTGTTCTGTGGTATTCATGGTCACAAGTTTAGTGTGGAATTCCCATTTGACTGTCATTAATATACCTTAGAGATGTTGTGTGGAAATGATAAAGATCTCCACATTGTCTTCATATTGTTTCCTAGAAATGGAGTTTGTGTTTTGTCATGTTAATGATTTTTCTTTTAGGGCATTTTTTAAAGGGTGGAATTGCCCTTTAATGGCAGCATGCTAAGCATGGACTGTATCAAGATGCTTTTTAGGATTTGCATTGGTTTTCTTTGCTGAGGACAATGCTTTGAACTCAGGCACAGCCCAGCTTTAATGATGTTAAATCCCTTTATTTTAGATCGTTTTGTAGCTATAGTACACCATATTTAGTTGTTACTGTAGGCTACAGTACTTTAAAACAGTTGACATGTTGTACACATGCCTAAAATAACTCTTATTTGCGTCGCCATCGTTGAAAACAATGTATTTCCAACTCCAGTTTGTCCCTGGTGTGGCTATGGCTTAACAATTGCACTTCTTTAGGGCAAGCTCAATGCAGTCATCTGTGGTGTAACTTCTACAGAGTGAGCTCTTACATAGGAGAAAGATTCAGCGATTTGCTCAGACACACATGCAGGCCGTTGATCAAAGTCACCATACCTACCAGCCTTGGTACATGTACCGATTGTTTAATTAAAAAAAAAAAAAAAAAAAAAAAAAAAAAAAAAAAAACGGACTTAACTAGCACCCGACACCAGAGCAGCTTGAAACAGTGACTCACATTACTGCTGTAGGTACAATAAGACATTTGATCCAGGGGAATATGGCCGGGCGAGCGAGCTAACCAGCTACGCAATGGAGGCGTTTGAAAGGGAAAGCACTGACACCATGCCATGTTTCATTTGGCCAACCCCAGCATCACCAGGAACCCCATAAAACATGTCCGACAGGGCTAATAAGTAAGGCGGGAATGCCGTCTAGTGGCTCCGTTTTTGCAGTACTCTGTAGTGGTACAATGTTCATTGGATTGACTCAATGGCTGCTATGGAGACACACGCTTTAGGAATTAATGCATTCCTGTATGTTAATGCATATTTATTAATCTCTGTCACTGTTATGGGGGAGAAAAAAGCCAACGATGTACAGGTCATAAGAGCTTGGTCGACAAAATGTACATTTGATTTAGTCGACTAAAGTGTATTTGTGGGGCTCAATGCTGTTCTAATGTCCGATTTTACACTGGCTGAAAACAGCAGATCTACAAGAACCCCAAAAGCCACAGCATGACATGCTATGGTGCTTGTAGATTTGCTTTTTCGGCATGCAACCACTTGTGAAATGACTTCTACTGGGTCTTTTGTCCACTAGTTCAAACTTCAATGTGTTAGCTTTAGTCATCACCGCTCAGTTTATTTATTTTCCAGTGGTGAAAAAAAAGGTAGTCAGACATTTTTTGTCATAGTCTTAGTAGTCAAAAATCGATAATGCGCCTCTCCTTCCCGTCCCACTCAGCCTTTACACATTATGAACGGGAATACAAGGGGGAAACATTGTGTGGGTTTTACACCCCTGCCAATTGAGAGAGAAAAGAATACATTTCGAAGGCCCAAATATGTGCCATGCAGTAAAAATCACACCGCTGGAAATATCAATAGAGGCCGTTTGTGAACACAAGCGTCCCGAATGTTTAACAAAGATGACTTTCCACGTTCCATACGACAGCATTCAGGGCTTTCCACTTTCATCCCACTGCCGGGCCACATTGTTCACAGCAAGAGGATGCCAGAGCTCTTTTGGCACAATTGTCTGGAACAAGATTTTTTTTTTTCTGTATAGAAATCCCACATCTGAGCCCAAGTAAAGTCGGTCAGCGAGTGTCAAAACAAAAATCTGAAAACCCGCTCATACGGAGAGGAATTCATCGTTTTTTTATTGCCCTGATTTTTCCATGCCATTTCCTTATGCCTTTTTTGTCGATTTGTTCCCATTTGTTTTAATTTGCCATTTGGTGCCATTTTGGTTTTAATTTGTTTTGCACTTCATTAGTAAAACATCGTTTCAAAAAGCAGAGCGAGTTAGTTTTTCGAGTTTATTATTGGACTAAAAAGTAACTGTTCCCAGAACTGAAGGCATTAACCTGGAAACTGCAGCCGTTAATAGTGCTTTAAGAATTGGACAAAAATGACATGAATATTCCATTTAAAACACCATGTGGATTCAAACGAATATTGAATTCAAATATCTAATGTATATCATTTCAATATGAAATATTGCTGTAAAACATCCTCTTGGTTCCACATTGTCCACGGTTGGTGTTGAGAAATGCACAATTTTGAGTCTTGCAAGATCAAATTAATGATTCATAATTATCTTAATAGCCTATTTGTGTAAAATGGTTATTTTTTTAAGATTTGTTTTGGGGCCTTTTATGCCTTTATTGAAAGTTGATAATAGAGAGACAAGGGGGAGTAGTTACCTTCGGCGTGAGAACGACGAGGCAGCAGAGTCTGGTAGATCTTGCTCCCACTCGTCATCCGGGCAGTAAAACACCTCGTCATCTTTGGAGGCGTCGCCCTGAGCAGAGGTAAAAATTTGAACAAAAGATTGGAAGTTACAGTGCATCGGTATGTCATCCCCCCCCCACCACCACATCAGCACAACCCGACAAGACATGATGCTATATCAGATCCCCCCCCCCCCCCCCAAAAAAAAAAATGGGTCTGAAAGAAAAATCATTAACAAAGTGAAAGACAGCTTGGTGATGTCATCAGATGTATTTCACCATGTTAATGATTTTTTCAGACCTCCATTTTTAGGAAATACAGAATTGGGGGAACTTTTCTTTTTTTTTTACCATGTCCATTGTCCACACAACATCTAAGGTATATTAATGACATATTAAAATGTTGAAAATGGGTGGTCTTCCCCTTTAATTTGATAATGTCTCAAGGGCCAAATGAAATTACACGGCGGGCCAAATTTGGCCCACGGGCCAGAGTTTGACACCCATGATGTAATGTGTTGTGAAACTAGTATGCATTACCAGCTGAGAGCGAGGAGCTATTGAGGAGACTCTGGATGGGATGTACTCTGATCTCATACAGACGACCGGAGATCCTCTTACTCTTCAACAGGCTCCTACTCCTGGTAAAAAAAAAAAAAAAAAAACAGTTTCAAGTTATTAGCTTGCTCCCCCCCGCAAAAAAAGTTATGTATTAGCTCAGCAGTAAAACAAATAAATGTGCGTTCATTTGCACTCTGCAATAAATGTCACACTCTAGAGACCTAACCACACCAAAGGGTCAAGACGGCTTTAGCATTGTCCCAGCGGTGTGATGCGTCTTGTTGCACACTGACATGTGTGATCCCCAGGCAAGTGATCCTACGCATGGAATTCAAATGGACAAAACCACACCAAAAGGGTCACCGTGCGTGCAAAGGAGTTGCAATGGTGACCCTTTGGTGTGGCTATGGCTTAACAATTGCACTTCTTTAGGGCAAGCTCAATGCAGTCATCTGTGGAGTAACTTCTACAGAGTGAGCTCTTACATAGGAGAAAGATTCAGCGATTTGCTCAAAAGACACACATGCAGGCCGTTGATCAAAGTGACTTGACAGTCACCACCATACCTCCCAGCCTTGGTACATGTACCGATTGTTTAATTAAAAAAAAAAAAAAAAAAAAAAAAAAAAAAAACGGACTTAACTAGCACCCGACACCAGAGCAGCTTGAAACAGTGACTCACATTACTGCTGTAGGTACAATAAGACATTTGATCCAGGGGAATATGGCCGGGCGAGCGAGCTAACCAGCTACGCAATGGAGGCGTTTGAAAGGGAAAGCACTGACACCATGCCATGTTTCATTTGGCCAACCCCAGCATCACCAGGAGCCCCATAAAACATGTCCGACAGGGCTAATAAGTAAGGCGGGAATGCCGTCTAGTGGCTCCGTTTTTGCAGTACTCTGTAGTGGTACAATGTTCATTGGATTGACTCAATGGCTGCTATGGAGACACACGCTTTAGGAATTAATGCATTCCTGTATGTTAATGCATATTTATTAATCTCTGTCACTGTTATGGGGGAGAAAAAAGCCAACGATGTACAGGTCATAAGAGCTTGGTCGACAAAATGTACATTTGATTTAGTCGACTAAAGTGTATTTGTGGGGCTCAATGCTGTTCTAATGTCCGATTTTACACTGGCTGAAAACAGCAGATCTACAAGAACCCCAAAAGCCGCAGCATGACATGCTATGGTGCTTGTAGATTTGCTTTTTCGGAATGCAACCACGTGTGAAATGAGTTCTACTGGGTCTTTTGTCCACTAGTTCAAACTTCAATGTGTTAGCTTTAGTCATCCAGTGGTGAAAAAAAAGGTAGTCAGACATTTTTTGTCATAGTCTTAGTAGTCAAAAATCGATAATGCGCCTCTCCTTCCCGTCCCACTCAGCCTTTACACATTATGAACGGGAATACAAGGGGGAAACATTGTGTGGGTTTTACACCCCTGCCAATTGAGAGAGAAAAGAATACATTTCGAAGGCCCAAATATGTGCCATGCAGTAAAAATCACACCGCTGGAAATATCAATAGAGGCCGTTTGTGAACACAAGCGTCCCGAATGTTTAACAAAGATGACTTTCCACGTTCCATACGACAGCATTCAGGGCTTTCCACTTTCATCCCACTGCCGGGCCACATTGTTCACAGCAAGAGGATGCCAGAGCTCTTTTGGCACAATTGTCTGGAACAAGATTTTTTTTTCTGTATAGAAATCCCACATCTGAGGCCAAGTAAAGTCGGTCAGCGAGTGTCAAAACAAAAATCTGAAAACCCGCTCATACGGAGAGGAATTCATCGTTTTTTTATTGCCCTGATTTTTCCATGCCATTTCCTTATGCCTTTTTTGTCGATTTGTTCCCATTTGTTTTAATTTGCCATTTGGTGCCATTTTGGTTTTAATTTGTTTTGCACTTCATTAGTAAAACATCGTTTCAAAAAGCAGAACGAGTTAGTTTTTCGAGTTTATTATTGGACTAAAAAGTAACTGTTCCCAGAACTGAAGGCATTAACCTGGAACTGCTGCCGTTAATAGTGCTTTAAGAATTGGACAAAAATGACATGAATATTCCATTTAAAACACCATGTGGATTCAAACGAATATTGAATTCAAATATCTAATGTATATCATTTCAATATGAAATATTGCTGTAAAACATCCTCTTGGTTCCACATTGTCCACGGTTGGTGTTGAGAAATGCACAATTTTGAGTCTTGCAAGATCAAATTAATGATTCATAATTATCTTAATAGCCTATTTGTGTAAAGTGGTTATTTTTTTAAGATTTGTTTTGGGGCCTTTTATGCCTTTATTGAAAGTTGACAATAGAGAGACAAGAAAGGGGGGAGTAGTTACCTTCGGCGTGAGAACGACGAGGCAGCAGAGTCTGGTAGATCTTGCTCCCACTCGTCATCCGGGCAGTAAAACACCTCGTCATCTTTGGAGGCGTCCCCCTGAGCAGAGGTAAAAATTTGAACAGAAGATTGGAAGTTACAGTGCATTGGTATGTCATCCCCCCACCACCACATCAGCACAACCCGACAAGACATGATGCTATATCAGATCCCCCCCCCCCCCCCCCCCAAAAAAAATGGGTCTGAAAGAAAAATCATTAACAAAGTGAAAGACAGCTTGGTGATGTCATCAGATGTATTTCACCATGTTAATGATTTTTTCAGACCTCCATTTTTAGGAAATACAGAATTGGGGGAACTTTTTTTTATCATGTCCATTGTCCACACAACATCTAAGGTATATTAATGACATTAAAATGTTGAAAATGGGTGGTCTTCCCCTTTAATTTGATAATGTCTCAAGGGCCAAATGAAATTACACGGCGGGCCAAATTTGGCCCGCGGGCCAGAGTTTGACATCCATAATGTAATGTGTTGTGATCTAGTATGCATTACCAGCTGAGAGCGAGGAGCTATTGAGGGGACTCTGGATGGGATGTACTCTGATCTCATACAGACGACCGGAGATCCTCTTACTCTTCAACAGGCTCCTACTCCTGGTAAAAAAGAAAAAAAAAAAGAACAGTTTCAAGTTATTAGCTTGCTCCCCCCCGCAAAAAAAAGAGTTATGTATTAGCTCAGCAGTAAAACAAATAAATGTGCGTTCATTTGCACTCTGCAATAGATGTCACACTCTAGAGACCTAACCACACCAAAGGGTCAAGACGGCTTTAGCATTGTCCCAGCGGTGTAATGAGTCTTGTTGCACACTGACATGTGTCATCCCCAAGTGATCCTACGCATGGAATTCAAATGGACAAAACCACACCAAAAGGGTCACCGTGCGTGCAAAGGAGTTGCAATGGTGACCCTTTGGTGTGGCTATGGCTTAACAATTGCACTTCTTTAGGGCAAGCTCAATGCAGTCATCTGTGGTGTAACTTCTACAGAGTGAGCTCTTACATAGGAGAAAGATTCAGCGATTTGCTCAGACACACATGCAGGCCGTTGATCAAAGTGACTTGACAGTCACCATACCTACCAGCCTTGGTACATGTACCGATTGTTTAATTAAAAAAAAAAAAAAAAAAAAAAAAATGATTTTTCCATGCCATTTCCTTATGCCTTTTTTGTCGATTTGTTCCCATTTGTTTTAATTTGCCATTTGGTGCCATTTTGGTTTTAATTTGTTTTGCACTTCATTAGTAAAACATCGTTTCAAAAAGCAGAACGAGTTAGTTTTTTGAGTTTATTATTGGACTAAAAAGTAACTGTTCCCAGCACTGAAGGCATTAACCTGGAACTGCTGCCGTTAATAGTGCTTTAAGAATTGGACAAAAATGACATGAATATTCCATTTAAAACACCATGTGGATTCAAACGAATATTGAATTCAAATATCTAATGTATATCATTTCAATATGAAATATTGCTGTAAAACATCCTCTTGGTTCCACATTGTCCACGGTTGGTGTTGAGAAATGCACAATTTTGAGTCTTGCAAGATCAAATTAATGATTCATAATTATCTTAATAGCCTATTTGTGTAAAGTGGTTATTTTTTTAAGATTTGTTTTGGGGCCTTTTATGCCTTTATTGAAAGTTGACAATAGAGAGACAAGAAAGGGGGGAGTAGTTACCTTCGGCGTGAGAACGACGAGGCAGCAGAGTCTGGTAGATCTTGCTCCCACTCGTCATCCGGGCAGTAAAACACCTCGTCATCTTTGGAGGCGTCCCCCTGAGCAGAGGTAAAAATTTGAACAAAAGATTGGAAGTTACAGTGCATTGGTATGTCATCCCCCCACCACCACATCAGCACAACCGACAAGACATGATGCTATATCAGATCCCCCCCCCCCCCCCAATCAGCATGACAGAGGAACAAGGCATAAATATAGTGTGAAGTGTACTAAATGGCCTGTCAAGTGATTGGAGCTAGTGCTCATCCAAAACCGGGCAAAAATCACAATCCACCATGGACAGTGCCAACACTTTGATGGGGCGCCTGGGGACCGAAAGGAGACCGGCCCACGCCCACTAATGTGAAATGAGAGCCTACCAAATGTGCCCTTTACAGCACGGTTTTTATCAAGTATAGAGCGTTTTAAGTGCTACTGAATTTGCACATCGTCAAAAGCCACATTGATCCAAGCGCATGAACGACGTCAATTTCACTCAGTGCCAGTCGTGAGCGTTTTTGTGGCTATGAGCTCGGTTGGGGCTGTACAGTACCTGTTCCTGCTCCCTCATGGCAGCCAGGTTGTTCTGGAACTTCTCCTGGCTCCAGTAGGTGGAGATTCGCAGCTTGGTGTTTTGCACTCGAACCTGCTGGTCCACGTTCTCCTTGTTCTCAGAGCTCTGCGAATGCCTGGGAAAGAGGAACAGAGGTTGTTCATATTGTGTATATAGATTCATCGGCTTAAGACTGTTTTAGTTCCATTTGCTGCTCATCACATCAGCACCATTTTAATGTGACTTCAACAATGTTAATACATTGTTGAAGTTAGGGTTGCCTAGGGCGTCAACATGCATTTATTCAGTCCAATGCAGTCTAGTGGAATGTGGAAACTTTTCATGAATTAAAAAAACAGGCTACTTCACAACACATTGCCGATACTTTTGTGTGACGCTGCAGTCCGATACATAATGACATATAGGGTATTAACAAGAAAAAAGGATATGTAAAAGTTTTATATTTATTTTTATATCGTATTATAGGCAACTTTAGTATGCACAAACGCTGCGTTTGTAAACAGATTTTAATCGAACTCTACTTCAGCAGTTTCATAACAAACCCAATAGATTGGAGGTGGAGAGAGACTGCTCCACTGATTGGCTAAAACCCCCCTCACACACACACACACACAGCACCGCCTTGTTATGAGCCCGACAAGAAGAATTTGTTGACAAGAGTTCTGGACTGTCTGCAGGGCAAACTAAGAGTCCGTCTACTGTGCTGCTGCAGCACAGTAGAATTGACATAGTGGGGGAAAAAAGGCAAACAAATCTACATTTTGATTGTTGCCTATAATACCCTTAAAACATGGAGGTTTCTCCGTGCACCAACAGCAGGTTTCTCCGTGCACCAACAGCAATGATACAACAGAATGTACAGTGAAGAGTGCTAGTATAATTATGTGTACAGTCTTAGAGTAACTAATACTTTAACTGTACCTGCTGAATACTGTGTTTTTCTTCAGTTTGTTGCTGATCTTGTTTGCCTCCTCGATCATCAGGGACAGCTTCATGGCACCCCACTGCGAAGGGCCTACAGCACAGGCCAAGCACAAACTTTGTTTTAAATCACTGTACCATGGGTGTGTGGAGTTTAACATCAAACACTTCCGACAACAGAAGGTGATATTCTATGTAGGTGATATTCTATGTAGGTGAAAATCAAATGCTTGGAATAACCACTAGATGGCGCAGCGGTATCACCGGCATCACTCCGATATGAGGCAACCATTTGTCTATAAAACACCAGACATAGAACCTTTCTAAAAGTCTATAAGGAAAAAAAAAAAGGAATTCAAAATAGCATACACTTCTGGGCCAGGCGTCAGGGGCGGGACGAATTTCCCCAAGCAAGCAGGGATGAGCAAAAAAAACAACAAAATAAACAAACAAAATAAACATTGATTTTAAAACACAAAAAGAGCATAAAATTAAGGATTTTATTAATTGCAACACCACGCATGTTATTTATAGACTCTCTTGTATTTGTCCCCAGGTCTTTTATGTAGGCAGAACTAAACGTCGACTTAGGGACCGCCTGGCAGAACACAAATACGCCATTAGAACGAATAACTCAGTTTACCCCATTGCCAGGCATTTTAAAGAGATCCATAATAGCAATGATGCCCTGCTAAAAATAACGGGCATCGAGCACATTAAAGCCCCTATTAGGGGCGGTGATCGCCTCAAAAAACTTAACCAAAGAGAAACATACTGGATCCATTCCCTGGACGCCCTAAATTCCCCTGGTTTAAACGAGGACATTGACTTCATGTGTTTTCTTTAATGTTCCCTTTGCTTTATTTTACTTTTGTTTAGTTTTGGTATTGTTTTGTACTTTATTTTCATTTCTTTCCTTACTATGTATGTTGCATTTGTTATTACCGCTATACCAATTTTCTCATCATTGCCCAGAACGCACGCGCGCGCACACACACGTGTGCTGTTCGGGCGTGGTGCTATACTGATTATCCCTTTGTTCTCTTCTCTATATATGGACCATGTTTGACTTGCCATGCATACTAGCCCTGATGAAGACTCGCCTAGAGTCGAAACATGTTGGCTGCTTTATTTATTTAATAAATTTTGGTACTCCATCCATGCTCTCCTCATCGTTTTTAAAGTTTTAACTTTTTGAGTGCTCAGATCGTCATTTTTACTTTTGCATTTTGGCTCCCTTTTTGATCTTAGTAGCACCTTATTTAAACTTTTTATACTTCTCCGCCGAGCACCTGGTTGTCCTTCTCTCTTTTGACCAAAAGACCCCGTTTGTAAAAGCTATTGCACGTACGTCTGTCATTCTGGACAGGAGTGTGATTCTCCCGCAGAGCCTTCCTCTTCTGCATCTCCTCCAGCTCCCTGGCCACCTTCCTCTTCTCCTCCTCCAGAGCCTCCATGATCTTAGTCTGACGCAGCTTGTGCTCCTCCATGGCCTCGTCGGACACAGTTTACTGTCATTAATATACCTTAGAATGAGGGATTTTTTTCCCCATCATGTCCACACGACATCTGTGTTTCGTAGAAGGAAAAAAAAAAAACACTTGCATGGTGAAACACAACTTGATCATACAATCAAGTTGTGTTTCACCATGCAAGTGTTTTTTTTTTCCTGAGTGTACACAAAATGGAACCAAATGGACCAGTTAGGGTCCATTAACTCTATTTGGTCCATTTGTACTCAGGGAAGAAAAGAAATCTTGAAAAAGGGCATTGCCATTAGACCCAAGGCTTCCAAATCTAGTTTTGTGGGGAGAAAAAAAAATATGTTTCTATGTAAATGGTGGTGCGTGACCTTTTTTTCAAATCAAGAACCCCTAGCACAATCTTCATAGCTCAATCTCCAGGGCACAATACGACACAAATCTTTGAATATATGTTCTTTTAGAGCGATTTAAAGAAGAAAAAAAATAGGAGCTTGCATTGCTGTGCTATGAGCATGATCTGCTCACACCAGTTTAAAACAATTCTATGACTCAGAAGGTTAAATCTCATGTTTGTTTTCAGCCACACTTGTTATGAGCTTTGTGAGCTATGCTTTTTTGTTTGTTGGTTTGTTGTTTGCAATTGTATAGAAATTAACAATTGGTAGCCAATTAATGAGTTATTTTAATGATAGAGGCAGGAAAAAGATTCATCATCTACCTGTTCATGCTCTTTTTACTTTATGGATAATGTCAAAAAAAATAATAAATACAAGTAATGTAAACCTTAATTGAAAACGAAATGAAAACAATCAGATGGGACAAGTGCAGTAGGGCCTGAAGCCTGGGGCTCTGTGATGGCCCATTCATGGGAAAAATAAATAAACATACATACTGTACATATAATATCCTCCCACTGACTGACTACTTATAGGCTGGATTAGCAGTTAGTGCATTTGCTAGTGCATTTGCTTAGACCTCTCAAGGTCCCGTTAGATCACCAGGAATCATGAGAAGAAAGAAATTGAAGGGGGGAGTAATTTAGTCATCAGAATAATCCAGGGTTTTCCATATTGCAGTACCAAAGTTCAGTGGACCCAGTTGGGAAGGAGGTGGTGCAGGGGTTGATATGTCAATTGCTGGTTGAAATATCATGCAGAGACTGGATATGACATGAATATGCAAGTAACCTTCGAGTAGGCAAGCTGCATTCTCTTTTGCAGAAATGGTAAGGCCGTTCCTTTTCCTCAACGATTCTTTGACCTCGAATTATAAAGGTATATTTTAGTTTGTTGATTTGGCATACACCAACCCAAAATGTTGCTCTACTAGCCTGGAACCTTAATGCAGCCGAGTTATTACGTCGTAATAACACCTCCCCTTGACAGGCTAGTTGCATCTTGACAATGGCCAGCATTATCAGCCTGAATACTAATTCATATGCGTGTGTCTGTCTAGAGAATGTATGCTAGAAAACAATGTTTGATTAAAAACTAAGTTTAGAGCACCAAAGGGGTGAACCAATTCACTCTGCTTACTGAGCCAAAAAAAATCATGTTGAAAGTGGTTATTCAGTGCTAGGCCAAACGGTTCAGTTCATATGAAGCATTATCAGGTGTAAAGCCCATGAACTCAGACAGGTTGTTAATAGTAAGTAGTCAAGCATCTGCAACTCTCAAGCCCTGGAACAAACAGTAATCCAACGGGGAAGAGAGCATAGTAGTCTGTCCCCACGAAAAAGCCAGCACCACTGCACTGAAAAAAGCAGGTACTTGTGTTAGAAAGGGCGGATCCTTTTGGCCAGTGTTTAAATCTTCATCATCATCATCATCTTGCATCATGAAACCTTATACAGTACAGTTCCTCCAGTGCAGTGTCCTGACCTGAGCTTCCATGTGCAGGCGCAAGTGTTTCTTCTGAGTGTCCACAGCCTGCTCCAAATGCAGCTTGTCGGTTCTCGCCTCGGCCTGTTGGTTGCAAAGAAGCGCAAAAAATTAGTTAAAATTGCTTGCTGCGTTCATATTTTGGAGTCATTTTGTTCAAAAGTGACAATCCAGAAAAAAAAAAAAAAAACACTGAAAGGGAATATTAGCCAGTCGGAACGGATTATGGGCAATGACAGATCTGTATTGATCACATGACTGCAGAGATGTTCAATACCGATTTCGTGATGTATTGGAAACAATGTGTACGAGTACTAAATTATTAAGCCTCATTATGGTGCTATGACAGGCAGCTCTGGATAATGTAGTTTAATGAGGTTTGTTGATGGCATCCATTTCAAGGTTTGGCATCGACCAGGCTATGGACATTAGCCGTACAGACACGGTAGGACACGCATGGAAGAACGGAGTGCCAAATCGGGGGAAATCGCCAAATCACCAATGCGCACCAGTTCAGTCTCCAAAGATTTTATGCAGGATTCATATTGACGCTTCTGCTCCTGCAGCTCCTGCTGAGCCATCTCCTTGGCCATCTGAATGCCCTGCATCATCTCCTGCTTGGCCTTCACGTGGGCCTCCTCCATCTCGGCCTCCAGCCTGGAAACACACAGACAGACACACAGACAGAATGAAACGGAATACGGATAAAGACGATTTTAAAAAATGGAATACTGATGATGTTTTAGGTCGGCCATCTGACAAAATTCACAGGCATTAAGGTTGCTTCCACCAGTCATGTGTTCAAATACTGGATTTGAGATTGGCTTAAGAGTGGAAAATAGAACCACAACCCTCGGAACTTCAATGTACATTTTGACAATGCAAAACGCCTCTGATGGCTCGTCACTTAGGGTATACAATTTTAGAAGCCTGAAATATATACTGTAGGTGGTGGCCTCAATCGCCCTTTAAACTCACTGGGCTCTTTGAGAGGAGAGCAGTTCATTTTTGGCAAACTCAAAGTCTTTCTGTCCATCGCCGGCACCTGTCCAGCACGAGACCCGTTTCCCAGACTGCACCTCTGCCGGGTGGTTGAAGCGGAAGTAATGGTCTCCGCCCAGAATCACCCGGTCACCCTGTCCAAGGAACAGCAAACAGGGTGAAGTGAAATTAAGATAGATGCATGTAGTGCTCTAAATCGCACTCCACCCCAAGTCACTTCTTGAGAAGCAAAGAGGAGTGTTTCACAGAGTGAAGTAGTAGTAGTGTTAGTAGCACACATAGCTTAACTGTAACAAAAAAGGATTCACAACGACTCAGTTTAAAACTCCTGATTGTGACAACTCAATTACTTACAGATGGCCCTCTGCTCCTCTCTAAAAGTAAACCTTTTTACTGCTTAAAGTGCACCAAAGAAATGCTGGGTGCCCTGTGAACTTGACACTCATCCCATGTTAAAAGTTAAATTTATAGTAAGTGATTTCACTTAATTCAAATGTTATTTTTTCTTCTTTTTGGCTAATCCTCCCTACTGTAGAGTGTGGTGACCATATAAGGAGTTTCTCCCTGTCCCCAGTGAGGGGGGACCGGAGGGTTTACCAAATCACTTATTGTACCATTAAAGAGGGGGTGTCGTGATTTTTGTATTTTTTTCCAATTTTGTACATGTTTAAGAGGTGATGGTACTTCATTAGAACCCTTGGTCTGTTTTTTTATGTGCAATGATGTCTTCCCTTTTTATTTAGGGTTTCTTCCTGGAGGCTAACAATGGATTGCATTTTTATAGCGCTTTTCCAAGTGCTCAAAGCGCTTTACAATGGTCCATTCATTCATACATTGGTAAGTAGAGCGGCGAACAGTCAACGCCAGCGTCCCACTTCCCACATTCACACACCAATGGTGGCCAGCTCACACCAACCAACTCATTGGAGGCAATTTGGGGTTCTTCAGTGTCTTGCCCAGGGACACTTCGACATGTAGACAGGAGGAGCCGGGATTCGAACCGCCGACCCACGGGTCATTGGACGACCTGCTCTACCTCCTGAGCCACAGCCGCTAAAACCTTTCCAGTCAAATGTGCCAATGGCAAAGGCTGTTATATAGTGACATCACACATCAGCTCCTCCCCCAACTCATCCGCTTCAGTTTAGGTGGATCTCCACCCATCACCACCCACCAGGCAAACTTAATGAGCTGGTGGGGGAGTCCACATGAAAACAACATTTTAACAAATACTGTAGATCTTTTTGAGAAAATTCTCTCTTCATATAACAATAATACCTGATGATCATGATTTAAGTTGAAAAAAAAAAAAAAATCATGGCACTCCATCTTTAAGCGTTGTACAGTGAACCGTTCTATAGTGCAAGGATAAACCCATGTCAAGTCAGCACAAAAACAAGTCAGATTGATGGGTAGACCGGATATATTTACATGGTGAAGCACTGTGGAGTCAGATATGATGGTTCCATTGACGTAGGTCTTGGCGTTCTCCATGGGAGAGATGCTGACCGTTCCATTATCGTTGGATATGACACTGAAACAGACACAAGACAGGAAAATGACTAATGATCTTGTCCATCCAAAATGTAGAGTTTCAATAGCGCACTCTAGTAAATCCAATGTTCAGCCTTTGCCCAGTCTTACCAGTGTTGGTCAGCGATGAGGGCTCCCGACAGCTGGATGTGGTGGAGGGAATCGAACTTGCGTTTGCCCACCCTGGTCTGTCCCTCGCGGACCATGTAGAGCAGCATCTCAGACAGCTGGGGGTCCTCGTTCAGGTTCACCAGGTTGGGAAGACGGTTGTCCACCTGGAAGGTAACCCCTGCCCTCTGTGGGGGTGGGACAGACAAATTAAACCATGCAAGAGATCTACACGCTCAACATGCATTTAACCCATGGTTTGTACACTGAGAAGAGGGCAGGACTTACTGCAATGCCTATTGGACTTAATTACGCAGCCGGAGTGTAGTGTCAATCGGCCCTTACAGAGCCGTCTACTGTACAGTGACCCTGATTGTATAATTATTATTTTAGGTTAATGCCAAGTAAAGCTGCACTACACTTTTTCTCCCAGCAAACTAAACCATTACCAACAGTTAGAACCTGCCTGCTTGCTTGCTCTTGGGGAGAAATACTATTGATATAATTAAAGATGCGTCAAACCTAGATGCAGAATCGAAGGACCTCATGTACAGTGTATCAATGGAGAGTGCATTCACACCGGCACCACATTTACGATTTGATCGCAAATCAGCTGACCCTTGCATGTTTTTTTTGTTCAAAGCAAGCCTAGCCTGGAGGTCTCCAAACCAGCAGACACCACAGATATTGAATTATTGTTTCAGGATTGCAAAATATAAAATGTTTTGGATGAAATCCTTTTAAAATCTACATACCTTCAGCTCCTCCGCCTCCTCCCGCTTGCGAACCTCTGCCTGTTCGAGCTTCTCTCGCCACGCCCTGGAAAATACATAAACGTGTATTCTGCCCTGCAGAACCCGCGGACCTGCCGTCATGTCAGCCTAAACAGCCAACGCTGAAATTATTGCGTTTTGGCTGGTGTGTGAATATTGTTAGCATGGCTAGCTTGTAGCAGAGCTATCCTTGCGCATTGCAAAGGCTGCGTCGCCTGCGTGCGTGTGTGTGTGTGTGTGTTTCTGTCGGAGCAGAAAAACGGCTTGTTGTTTGAGGGTGACCAGATGTCCCTGTTTCTGTGGGACAGTCTCAGGGTGACCAGAGGTCCCTCTTTATGTGGGACAGTCACTCATTTTACTTTTCAGTCATCCCACAAATTGACACCCTGTCCCACATTGTGACTGACAGACTACAGTGGTCAATTGCCCTAATAGTCCCATTTCTGTTTTCTCTCACTGTCTCTTTTTTGCTAGATGCGTTTTAAGCCTGTTAAAATAACAGGAGAAATACAGACCAACATGAATAAATAACAAAATGATGGGCACTATTAGGACTATGTGTGGACAAATATGGCAAGAGGCATTTTTAATACCAACTTAATATATTGCTACCCGCAATTAACTGTCCGACTTTACCCTCACAAGTAATAGGCCTACTTGTCCTCAAATGAAGAGTTTTGGTCACCCTAAGTCTAATATGGCCTAAGCATGACATATAACTGCAGAAAATGGGCATTAAATATGTAAAAACCGTGAAAATGCTCCATTTATTGACTCTAGGCATATTTTTTTTATTTAATTTATTGAAAATTTTACTGTGAAAAATCTAAGACAGGACAGAATGGGTTTAAAGCATCCCTCTACCCTCCCCTCCCCTCATGGTGCCCCAGGCGACTGGTCTGGTCTGGGCGAAAACGCCCCTGTCAGCCTTCTGGCCAGTTGCAGGTCCTTGGCCTGCAGTGTCGACCTGTTGGCATGGATAGCACAAAGTTTGGCATTCGCCATCAGCTGCACCAGGAAGGCCTCAGTCACCTGAATATATATATATATATATATATATATATATATATATATATATATATATATATATATATATATATATAGAGAGAGAGAGAGAGAGAGAGAGAGAGAGAGAGAGAGAGAGAGAGAGAGAGAGAGAGAGAGAGAGAGAGAGAGAGAGAGATATGTTGGGTTAAAGGGGAACTCCACCCATTTTCAACATTTTAATATGTCATTAATATACCTTAGAGATATTGTGTGGTGATGGTAAAAAAAAAAAAAAGGTTCCCTCCCAATTCTGTGCAGGGCTTGACACTAACACTTGCCCACAAAAAAAAAATGGTGGGGCAACAGAAGACCTGGCTACCTGGTTGCCCGATCGGGCAAGTATGCAATTTATTGTGCTTTTGTCCACAATTCCAGGCTGGATTTGGGACACAAAACAGGCATATTAACATACAGATAAAAAATGACCATTAATCTTCTACATTCTCTAGTGGTGTAGACCTGGGCTAATTAAGATGATGAATTTTAACTCTTGAGAGTGTAAAAATGAAACCAAATGGACCCGCAATGGTCCATTTGGTTTCATTTTTACGTTCAAGAGTTACATCTGGTTAACCAACTTAGCTGGGAACCACCTGGAACCCTCTCAGGGACCACGTGTTGAAAATCCCTGGTTTAAAGCACCCAAGTAGAAAGTAAACTTAAATGCAAAATGTACAATATATATAGTGACCATGACCTCAGGGCAAGTGACCATGACCTGAGGGCAAGTAGAACCTGACTTGCACTTGCACTTGTGCCTCGGAGACCTTAGTGTCAACCCCTGCTGTTTCCTAAAACTGAAGGTCTGAAAAAGTCATTAACATGGTGAAATACATCTGATGACATCATCAAGATGTATTTCACCGTGTTAACACGTTGATATCAGAGCATCAAACATAGCATTGTGTGATGTTACATTTCTGAAACTATTATTCAGCACAGCCCCTTGAACAAGGTATAAACTAGCATAGCTAACAAGTTAGCTCTGTTTGGCTAGGTCCTATTTGTTTCATATGGAGAACACATAAAGAGTATATGAAATTCAACATTATATGTTTAGTCATTACGTTGCATAAAATAATGTAAGATTACCTGTAACGTGCTGTAATGGCAACAGCTGAGACCTCTGATATGTGATGACGTCAGTCGACCCCCCCCCCCCCCCCCCCCCGTAACCCCCTCCTCCCCCTACCACACTCTACACATGAAAATCTGTTTTCCCCTTCAAGTGCAAATCTGTTTCGGTTGCAAGATATGTTGCAAAACTCGCGGCGCCGAGATTTTTGGTTGTAGGCGCGAAGTTGTGGTTGTATCTGTCATTATAGATGTGTGGCATCACTATCCATGGCAATATTAATCTACAAATGCATTAATATTTTTATCCCGTGTGTGTGACAATTTTCCACAGGTGAACATTTCAGTCTGCAAGTTCGTACATTTTTTTCAAGCAAGTGCGTGTGTTTTTTCACTGCAACTGCAAATGTAATCCGCAGGAATATGCAAATTGGATTTGCAATCGCAAATTTCTGTTCTACACATTCTCAACTTCTTTCATACAAGTGCTCAACTTCTTTCATACAACTGCTCAACTTCTTTCATACAACTGCTCAAATCCATTCTGCAAGTTCAAATCCAGTCTGCAAGTGCTCAGATATATTCTACAAGTTCTCAAATCAAGCATGCGCGCTCGTGCATTTTGCAACATATTTACCTTCATACAAAACGCCCCTGTCACATGTTGCTCCTGCCAAGCAGCCTTCTGGCCAGATGCAGGTCCTTGGCCTGCAGTGTCGACCTCTTGGCATGGATAGCACAAAGTTTGGCATTCGCCATCAGCTGCACCAGGAAGCCCTCAGTCGCCTGAATATATATATATATATATATATATATATATATATATATATATATATATATATATATATATATATATATATATATATATATATATATATATATATAGAGAGAGAGAGAGAGAGAGAGAGAGAGAGAGAGAGAGAGAGAGAGAGAGAGAGAGAGAGAGAGAGAGAGAGAGAGAGAGAGATGTTGGGTTAAAGGGGAACTCCACCCATTTTCAACATTTTAATATGTCATTAATATACCTTAGAGATATTGTGTGGTGATGATAAAAAAAAAAAAAAAAGGTTCCCTCCCAATTCTGTGCAGGGCTTGACACTAACACTTGCCCACAAAAAAAAATGGTGGGGCAACAGAAGACCTGGCTACCTGGTTGCCCGATCGGGCAAGTATGCAATTTATTGTGCTTTTGTCCACAATTCCAGGCTGGATTTGGGACACAAAACAGGCATATTAACATACAGATAAAAAATGACCATTAATCTTCTACATTCTCTAGTTGTGTAGACCTGGGCTAATTAAGATGATGAATTTTAACTCTTGAGAGTGTAAAAATGAAACCAAATGGACCCGCAAGGGTCCATTTGGTTTCATTTTTACGTTCAAGAGTTACATCTGGTTAACCAACTTAGCTGGGGACCACCTGGAACCCTCTCAGGGACCACCTGTTGAAAACCCCTGGTTTAAAGCACCCAAGTAGAAAGTAAACTTAAATGCAAAATGTACAATATATATATATATATATATATATATATATATATATATATATATATATATATATATATATATATATATATATATATATATATATATATATATATATATATATATATATATATATATATATATATATATAGAGAGAGAGAGAGAGAGAGAGAGAGAGAGAGAGAGAGAGAGAGAGAGAGAGATATATCACTCCACGTCTTTGGAATTATTTATTGGGCGAGTACCAACAAAGTGCCGACCACATTTATGCCACCGTTCTACCTCTCCAGAATGGAGGTCTATATACGTAAGTGATCTTATGGCCACTGGCGATTCTAAGGGGTGGCCTGGGGTGGCCTGGGCCACCTCTGGAAAGCCCTTTGCCACCCCAGGGGCCACCCTAGATTCGACAAGTAATTAATAAAATCTTTCATTAAAAAATGATGAATATATAATTATAAGGGTAATAATAATGAAATAATAAAGGGTAATGATAATAATAATAACAACAACAACAACAACCTGATAGATAATTATCAGATAATCAATCCAATCAAGTTCGTCAACTCAACAACAAACTAGTCCCCTATTTGCTTATTTATCGCGAAAGATCTGGCAACCCGTCGGTTACTATTGACTGCTGATTGCTGAGATCCTGTTTAAAGCCCGCCTACTGGCTTTGCCATTTGCACAGAACAGCAAAGAGAAAGTGGATATGCACACTGAAACACGCCCCTCCCCCCATGCAGTTTGTCAATCTGTCGAAATGCAATGACGCCATTGGCTGCAGTACGGGCGAGATCCTGTCATGGCGTCCACATCTCCTTGTTTACCAACACACGGGAAAGAAAACTTTGCCTTTCTTACCAAGGACTGCGTTCGGTTTGATAAATAATGACAGCAGCCGTTTTCTAAAGCCCGATACGGGCGGATGCATGGCATATAAGGCAGCACGTCGAGCTGTGGTGAGTAGCCTCAAATGAGCTGTTTGCTGTCCCCCTTGTACCATGAAGTGAACGGTGTCTGCATTGCGCTGTCTATACTCCAGGGTTACATAGCTACTCTACCCAGGCTGCGCTGGGTAGAATCATGCCATCTAGCAGAGTTGCGACATTGGGGGGTCAGAAACCGAACGTGCTGAAGAATAGTATTGCCATCGAAGATGAAAGATCGCACAACGGGGCTATAGTTTTCAAAGAGGATAGCGCAAACAAATAAAAGCCTTTTTAGACACGTGTAAAACATGACAACTATTGGGAAATCAATGCTGCTAGTTAAGTGGCGATTCTGATGGTCTACTCTAGTGTCATGTTTGCAAGACTAGTTTCTCAGTGACACTGACAAACTATATTTTTCATTTTATTTATTTTATGGTAGTACTTTGTCGTGGCTGTATGAGTTCAAAATTGCTGTAGTTAGGAGGAATATACATTGATAAAGTAAACATTTCATTATTGGTTCCTTATTAGTTGTAATTCATGCCATCATAGTCAAATTAGAGCCCCTTTGCTGTTGGGTTGGCTGGTCCATTTTGTCCAGGTGTATTGTTTGTAGTTTGTATTGTCCAGTAAATAGTTAATATAATAGTGTTCAATTACAGTTATTATCTTTATAGTCCTATGTTCTACTGAATGAAACAGATAGCACAGTGGTATATGAAGAGGAAGGAAGGAATATGAATGCTATTATACTGTAGAAATGTTTGTTTTATTTTGTGTGACAACATATGTACACACTCTTTATCCCACATTGGTGAGTTTGAATCTGGTCGCCTACTTGTAACCCTAAATTTTAAGTGAAGAGTCAGAGTCAGCTGCTACAGCCTGTACCAGCAATGTGCTTTCCTTTAAAATGCAGGAAATAGCACTGAAGAAATACATTTTCTGCGTGGGAAGACCCCAGACCCCCGTATGTGTATATAATTCCATGATTCCATACACTGTAAGCCCAGATATTGTATTTTGTCATATCAACTAAAGTAAAAACATTACAATAAAAATACATAATTTAAGTTTTATTGCATAACTAAAAAAGTAGATTGTATTGGACTTAGCATTGTATTGTAATTGGATTGGTAGAAAATGTTTAGTTTAATTAGTTTAACTTATTTTGGTTTAAATTGAAAACAGCAAAAGATTTTCAAGTTCAACATTTCAAAGACTGAAATGCATTGTGGGGAGAAGACGCTGGACAAGAAGAGAAGACGGGACAACTGGCTGGCAGTTCGCCATTAACAAAACACACTTCATTGGTAAGAAAAGCTGGAAAACGAAAACAATTATTAATGTTTTTGATATTTTCTGTTTGGCGTGCATAGTGTTAACTGGTGTAGGTGGTTGTGGCCAGTGGTGCGCACATGTAAGCATTCAAACTACGCTGTTAGTTATACTAGGCTTCTTGGATGCAGTGCAGGTGAGACGTTGGAAACCGGGATATTGTGATAACGCAGCAATTCGATAGAGTTTTCATTTCTTTTCATTTTTGTGGAGCTTTCTGTTAACTCGAGGGAGTCACGGAGGAGGGGAGGAGGTGCTGTGGTGGTCGGCGGGGTGCGCGTTTATAAGTGCTTCTAAACCATCGTTAACCACACTGTTTCAGCGGGCATGTAGTGCTTTCCGGGCCGCAGTTAATCACACTTTTGCGGGCAAGCAGCACGCCGCGAGCCGCTGGTAACCACGCTGTTTCAGCGGGCCGTTGCCGCGTTCCGAACCGCAGCTAACCACGCTATAGCCGGTGAGGCAGCAACGCCGCGAACCACACTGTTTTAGCGGCTCTATAGCGGGTCTCGCGCCGCAGTCAACCACACTGTTCAGTGGGCGAGCAGCACGCCGCGACCCGTTTCGAGGTGCATGCGGTGCGGTACTGACTAATTCTTGTGCTATATTTACCACCTAATTTGGCTTAACCTTATATTATACCCCACACTGAAATTAACATGCATTCACCAAATCCATTTCAACAAAACATTTAGAATGTAAATACAAGGACACATAGCCTATTCCATGCAATTAATTCGAACCCCCCTGTGTTTCATTGCAGACCATAGTCGGAGATGGACAAGATTTGGACCTGTAAGTATTGCCCTTTTAACTGTACGAAGAGAACTCAACTTTTCAATCATTATAGACTAAAACATGGCAGTTTTTCAAGAACCGAACCATTGCCTTGCTTGTATGAGGACTGTTTATGTACATTTAGATCATTTAATGCACTAAAAACACACTTATCCCGCGTTCACACCAAACCAGATAAGCAGCCATTATGTGCAGATGCGCCAGTTAAGTTCTCTTGTCTGTCATGTGATTTTTCTGAGTCTTGTTCTGTAACGGAATACTTTTCTCACCTTTATAATATACACTTAAAAGTTTACCATAAAGTCAGGTGCCCCTATAAAACATGTGACTATGAAAGCATTGTCTACAGCTCCTTCAAAGCACACCAAAGTAAACATCACAGAACAGATAACTGGAAGATGTTTCATCCAGACATAATTGGTTACAATGGTGCAGGTTCTGAACAAGAACAGTCAAATGGTGGTGGTGGTGGTGGTGGTGGTGGTGGTGGTGGTGGTGATGATGGTGATGATGATGATGATGATGATGTTATGGACATGTTTGTTGAAGAGGTGAATGCAGACTCTGAGGCTAATGGACTTTGTGACTTAACAAAACAGCTTGAGCACAATTTAGCATCACTAATGTTAAAGATGCAAGCTATACTCCACATCCCAGAGAGTTCTGTACAGGAAGTAATAGGACAACTTTGTGAAATCAATAAACTGTCAGAGCCAATTGTGCACAACAAAGTGAAGGCTATATTGAAGAGATATTATTCAGACATGGATGAAACCATTGTGAGGGAGATTACTAGTGCTGTGTCAGAAAGTAACGTGATGACACTGTGTACCAAAGATGGACCTCTAGGAACTACTAAAAAGAGGGCAGCCTATCTGCACAGAGAGTTTCCACTGGTAAAACCGGTAGAATATGTTGTGGAAAAGGGTAAAAAGCCACTTGCATATGTTCCCATTGTTCCCATGCTACAGCACTTGCTTAATAGAAGTGACGTGTTGGACAAGGCCATGTCAGAAAAAGCCCAAGTGCAAGGGGAATACAGATCATATGAAGATGGGCAGTACTTTAAGGAAAATGCTCTTCTTACAACAGATGAGTTCACAATTGCGCTCTGCCTTTATATTGATGATTTTGAGGTTGCCAATCCATTAGGGACATCAAAGCTGAAACATAAAATGTGTGCAGTATACTGGGTCATTCTGAACATACCTGCAAAATATAGGTCAACCCTCAACTCGATTCAGCTGGCTTTACTGTGTAATACATCCACAGTCAAAGAGTGTGGTTATGATAAAGTTCTGCAACCTCTTCTCTTTGATCTGAAGTTATTGGAGCAGGACGGTGTTTACTTGGAGAAACTTGGTGCAAGTGTAAAAGCCACAGTCCTATTTGTTGCTGCTGATAATCTTGGTGCTCACTCCCTTGCAGGATTCTTCGAGAGCTTTGGTGTTGACAAGTTCTGCAGATTCTGTTTGGCAAGCAGTTGTGACGCTCAACAGCAAGCGGTAAGTGATGGATGCTTTCAACTCAGAGACAGAGACTCCCATGATAGGCAGGTGCAGGAGGTGAGAGAAGACCCAACATTGAAAGGGAATTATGGTGTGAAAAGAGCCTGTCCATTAACCGAGAATCTTGAGCACTTTCATGTGGTCACTGGTTACCCTCCTGACATTTTACACGACCTCTTTGAAGGCATTGTTCCAGCCGAGCTATCCCTGTGTCTTACAGATCTGATCCACAAGGGGTATGTCACACTAGAGTTGTTGAATCAGAAAATCAGGTGCTTTAATTACACATTTTCTGACAACGGACCGACCTCAGATTATTGCAAAGGGATTTTCCGCCAAAGGGACTATTGGTGGAAATGGCCACGAAAATTGGTGTCTCTTGAGGCTCCTTCCATTTTTTATTGGTCACTGTGTCCCTGAGGGTGACGACACTTGGGAAATTCTCATGATTCTCAAGGACATTGTTGAGTTGTCTGTAGCACTAAGGCATACTGAAGAAACAATTGATTTCCTGGACAGTAAGATAACAGAGCACAGACAGCTGCTTCAGTCAACTTTTCCTGATTTCCGATTAAAGCCAAAGCATCACTATCTGGAACATTACCCTGAACTTATCCGGAAATGTGGTCCCCTGTCTGAGTTGTGGACGTTTCGCTTCGAAGGGAAACACAAATTTTTCAAAAGGGCAATCCGCAATTCCCAAAATTTCAAAAATGTTGCCATGACACTTGCTACAAAGCACCAGAAAGCAGCCAGTTACCATCTCGACTGTAACTCATATTTTAGACCATCAGTTGAGATGACAAGAGTTACTCCACTCCAACTTGCCTCTTTCCCTGATAATGTCCAGAGATTAGTTGCTCAAAACATTACAAATCCTGTTTCAGCTCTTGATGTGTCCTCTGTCTGTGTAGATGCTGTCAAGTATGAACCAGGTATGATAGTATCTACTGGATCACGCTCGGGTCTCCCTGATTTTGTCCAGATTGAAAAGATTGTTGCAGCTAACACAAATATTATGTTTGTGTGCAAACAAATGACTGCATGGTACTGTGAGCATTTAAGATCTTACCAACTTGTCAACGCTCATATGCCCTGTGTGGTGAGGATGTCAGAGTTGAATGATGTTTTCCCACTATCTGCATACATGGTGGAAGGACAACTTATGGTTACACTGAAACGATTTGTTATTTGCTAAATCATGACATTTTATGTCAAGGATGTATTGGCTGCGGACACGTGTGGTGTACAAATTTGTACATTAAATGTTTTCTTAGACTACCAGACTCCAGTTTGAGAAATCCTGTCCACATTCTCCCCCCTCTCTACAGATGGCAGTCCCCGAGAAATTAACCATGAGGGTCTATCTCTCACCGATAGATATACGGAAGCTGACCATGACACCACGACCTGACACAGTCGATGATTTAACATGCTGGCTCAAAGGCATTCTCCAGTTAACCAACGACTTCTCCTTACAATATGATGATCCTGAGTGGGGGCTGTGTAACCTCTACGATCTCAATGAACTCCCAGAAAAGCCTACCCTCCATGTTATCCCTGTAGTGACAGTGGAAACCATTCCAACCAGTACAGCGCCTGTCATGGACGGTCCAACCACTGCCGAAGGTATTTCTAATGACACAGACAGCCTGGCAGACACGGATATACTGTCCGACTCCTCTTTTAGAAGCTCACCATGGCCAGACGTATTTCAGACTCCCCATTTTGGTTGCGACACTGAGTATAGACTCAATCAAGGTAACCTGAAGTACATGCAGGATGAAACCTACCTCACGTTGAATAAACAGCTGAAACATGAAATACTGCATAAACTGGCGCAAACCATTTATGCTTTTGATCCATACCCTGGCCATAAAGATCTTGAGGCTGTTGCAAAAGCCTTACTAGATAAACACCCTTGTCTTGGAAAGTTTAGCTGGATGTCATGGAAGAAAAGTCTGGAGTTTAAGATGGGAAATTACAGAGGAGAGATGAAACGGATGGGTCGACTTGAAGTCTGCGTTAATGGCGGTAAACGAAGAGGTGGTGGAGATGACCGTGAACCTCCCAACAAAGGCATCAAGAAAGCAAGGAAAGGAGAGATTAATTTCTTGCCACACTATGAAGAGGTGAATGACCCCAAAATGGAAGAAGTTCGTCAAGCTCTGTTAAACGAAATGCTGAAGAAAACCCCCAATGGATCCCTCATTAAGCAACAGATGGACGCCACATTTGCTTTTAGGAGAAAAGAAATCGTCACTGAGAAACCTGATGTCAGCAAGGTGTTAGAACGATGGCCAGCGCTGTTTACGGAAAGCCAGGTAGGTGTTTGATTATTTACCAAATGGGACTACATGGCCCTGTGTTTTTGAAATTCTTCAAATGCATTTGAGTGAATAGATTCCTGTTAATTATTTTCTTTTTTCTATCGGATATAAATATTGTAGTGATTCTTCATTTTGAATTTAATTAATTCATGGGCCATGTTTTGTGTTTCTGGCTCTCTGGCCATGTTTTTTTATTTCAGATTTGGTGCGAGTTCCACAGGGTGGTAGGGACAAATCTGAGGGACCACTTTTTCGCTGCACTGGACCAGCTGTCCGCAAAAATGATTGACCTATTCAGGATGAAGAAAGGCGTCGCTGGAAAGCGTCTTACTGAGCTTTTACTACAGACCAAGGTGAGTTGTCTACAGTCTACTTTCTTCCGTGGATCTCTGCTTTCATATATTAATGTTTATAATTTCCACTTCTTTATATTATTGTTGTAACTTTATAACCATGGCCATATTGTCACTTTAAAGTCAATAATTCATTCTTTGAGGAAAAATCTAAAAAAGAAAACAAAAACAAAAAAAAAAACAAACAAACACGGGGCTAGCGGTGCTGAGCCTTCACGTGGCGGCCCTGTTATCACCAATTTTACAGTACCATACTTTTTAATTATTTGTATTCTAATTGTTCTCATTGCAATTCATGAGCTGTGTCTTAATGGCACCATAGTCTGGCATTTAGTCCCTTTGATCTTGTAACCTGGCAAAAAGCCTAATTCTGTTGTAACTCAGTTACTCAACAATTTGCTCATGTAGTTTTATTCACTTATGTGACATAACTGAAATTCCTGTCTCTCTGACTACTGCCTGCCTGCCGTGACTTACCACGTCCTGCCCGCCTGCCCTGCCCTACTGCCTGCCGTGACTTACCACGTCCTGCCCGCCTGCCCTACAACGTCCTGCCCGCCTGCCCTGACCTACCACATCCTGCCTGCCTGCCCTGCCCTACTGCCTGCTCTACCACATCCTGTCTGACCTACCATGTTCTGCCTGCCCTACTGGCTGCTTTCTAGACCACAGAGCCAACAGCTCTGAGAAGTCTTTGTCTTCGTGGACTGCCAATCATCTTGGGGGACCATCCGGCTGCCTTCTTCAAGTCTTGCTCCGTAAGTAACTTAATTTCTTGTAAATGTTGCAGGTGTAGTTATTATTTTAAAACAAGATAGATATTTTTAATTTCATGAAAAAGTACATTTATTATAGTTCTTTTAATAATTGCTGTTTATATTCTGTAATGTGAATGTATTTAGTATTTCAGTATTAAATATGGTTATGTCTTGTCCTTGCTCTGTTGCATTAGGATGCAAATGATTGTTCCCAGTACATCAAGATGCCAGTGGGAATCGTCGACATGGAGGTAGAAAGTTCTGAGCCCAGCCCATCCAAGGTGGGGATTGTCCTGGAAGGGAGCGTGGTGATGGAGGTGGCTGACCTGCCTCAAGCCGTATGCATTCTTTTTGGACTGATCTATGCCCTCCACCTTGACTACCCAGCATGTATGAAAAATACATTCCACTTCATTCAGCAGGTAATGTTGAATGTCGGTAGAAGTGCACTACCACACAAGGTTCAAAGTTTGAAGGATCAGCTGGAAGTATAAAACATGTCTGTAATCACACACACACACACACACACACACACACACACACACACACACACACACACACACACACACACACACACACACACACACACACACACAGAAAGAAAAAAAAAAAAAACATTGTTTAAAATTTCCTCCCCTTTTTGTGTCAATGTATGGTGACCAGATCCAAACTCTTCATTTGAGGGACAGAAGTGTTGCATGTGTGGAATAAGTCAAGTGGGGAAACAGGACAAAATGTGGTTAACAAATTATCATCTTGATGTTGTTATATTCCAAAAATAATTCAGGATTTCAATTCCAATATAGCAAAACATAGCTACAAGCTCAAAATGCGCTGCACTGTCTGCGACTCATTTTGAGATTGTAGAACAGCTAATATGGGCGCTTGAAATGTCTTGGAAATGAGGGTCCACAAAAAGAGGGAAATCTGGTCACCATATGTGAAAGTAGAGAAGTTTTAGTTTAGAGAAGTTTTTGTTTAGAATTGTTTTTCTTTTACACTTCTGAAAAGTATCATGCCCAGGGTACTGTACGGGTCCCACTGCACTGTATTCTGTACTTTTCTCACCTTCATAATATACACTTGGAAGTAAATAACTGCCAAGAGAACTCAGAGCCAATTATGCACAACAGCAATACAATCAGGAAGAAACACTTAATGTTTACTAGTCTATAATGATTCAAAAGCTGTGTTCTCTTGGCACATGTGTATATTATAAAAGGTGAGAAAAGTACAATGCAGTTGGACTTGAGCTGGAAACGATTTCATTTTTATTTTAATCATTTATACATTTATGTGCCCTACATTGAGTAGAGATGTTTTGTACTACATATCTGCCACTTTTCTCAGGGTTCAGGGTTCAGTTAACTGTAAATAGTTCTAAATGAAGCACTTTATCTTTACCGGTAGTACACTGTCTAGCATTTTAATGTCAGTGTGCTTTAGTTTCTATACCGGTACTTTATAAATAGTGACATACTGTTTACACACCAAGTACAGAGTATATACTCGTATATCAGTCTGTTGGATACACATTGATTGGAATCAACAGCAAAAATGCATCAAACTATCCAAAAAGCATAGGTTGCAGCAGACTGTATGTGTATAAATGTGTTTGTATTTGATGCACCTTTTAAGCTTTTAAGCATTGTGCCTTTTAGCCTTAAAGGACAACTTTTTTCTCCCCCAACCAAGGTTCATGTTTTAGGTTAGACACACACACACACACACACACACACACACACACACACACACATACACATACACATACACACACACACACCTAATAATGAATGTCAAAAAGGAAATAACAGCCATCTTTTATTTTGTATAATAACCTAAAACATGAACCTTGGTTGGAAAAAAAAAGTTGTCCTTTAAGATTGTTCCTTTAGAAGTTACTGGTCTGCAGAGCAGTCAGTGTTTACTGTTTACAAGTGTGTAATATATTGTTGCTGTTGTTTTTAGGCCATAGTCAGTAATGGTGTCACAGAAGTATAGAAAAAGACTATTAACAAGGCCACAACTTGTCAAATCCATGCTGGTAGACCAGCTGTTTACACCTATTTATTTTTATTTTTGGATTAGGCTTGGATGTTGGAGGGGGAAAAAAGAAAGCCATTATTGGAAATTATGAAAAAAAAAAGTTCATTGAATAAATTTACAAAGAAAGTAATATGAATTGTGTGTTTATTTTTGATGTGAATATGCTGAAGTGGAATAATTTATCTAATACATAATTTAAGTTAAATCAACCTTGCAAACTAAGTGCAATTAACGTAAGATTCTTAATTACAGAAAAAAGGATTTTAAGTTAAGTCAACAAAGAGTTTTAAGTCTATTTAACTTGAATTCTTCAATTTAGGAATTAGTATTTCTAAGTTAACATCACACAGTATTCAAGTACATTTAACTTAAATGCTTCTATTTAGGAATTTCTAATGTTGAGTTAACATCACTCAAGTATTTTAATTATGGAACTTAACAAATGTCTGTGCAACCAGTTGCCATAAAAATGTTACGTTTATTGGACTTATCTGGGCTAAGGGTGTGGCCACCCCAGATTATATTTGTGTGTCATCTTGGCCACCCCAGTAAAAATTCTCTGGATACGCCCCTGCTTATGGCTCTGGTATGTGGAATACTCACAAATGTATGTAAACAACCGAGACATTGTAGGGCTAACATGGAGCCCAATATTCCACTTAGAATCAGAATGACTACACTATTTTAATTGAAATGCCTCATGTGAGCATCTCCTTTGGAAGAGAATATTCCAATCCAGTCATATCAGAAGTATCATTCTGGTTTAGAGGGGTGGTATCAAGACTTCTACTGTATCAATCATTTCTCCCTGTTGGTATAATGTGATTCTAATAATGCACCAAACTAGTTAGATGTTTAGCATACAGTCAAGAGTGTCATATGGTAACTACTTAAGGACGATGAAGGACAATGAATCCAAAGGCAGAGTTTAGCATAGTTTTCAAATGCAGAGGAGGATAAAAAGAGACAAAATAATTAAAATCCCTCAGCAGACTTAAGACAGTGTACGCTAAAAATAGAGCAAATCAAGATACATGATGGTGAAAACATGATCTTCCATGGTACCTCTGTGCTTCACTGACACATGGCCTGTGAGGTGAAAGTCCACTGCATGCTGTGTACCAGTAAAACAGCAGAAAGGACATCTGTACAGTAGTTTGGTACTGCAATATAAGCCTTTGGGACTCCCATCACCCTCGTGTAAAACAGTAACGTGTCTCTACATAAGAGAAAACAAGTATAAACATTAACAGTTAATACAAAATAAACCATTATCGTTTTATTGTGTAGACTCAACACATACGTTTGGCTAGTGCTTATAATTGTACGTTTGTACATATAAACAATGCTGTTCAAATAGCCTAGGGCTAATTTGTCAAATAGGGATTCCATCACTGTAAACATGTAGGCCGTAGCTCTATACTTAAATCAATATTAAGCTACATAATATCATGAATACATAATATCACTTACGTCCATGGTTTAACCGTACTGTTGTCACCGTGAACCGTGAGGAAGAAACTTGGAAACGTTTGCTATGGCTCTAGTAGAAGAGTTGCGCCATTGAGGGGTCAGAAAACAGCCTGGTCACGTGGTTCCTGTACTCGCGCGAGTCCATAGGCTTCAATGCATTCAGTAACTTCCGGCTGTCACTATTCATTGTCACTATCCAACAGAAGTCTACGTAGAGGGACTGGATCCATGAAGTGAACGGAGTTGGCGTGACTCTGTATTTCTAAGGCTCTGTTCCGGTACTAGTTCCGGTACTGCGGCGTCGCTTCGAAAACAGCCCGGCGTCAGTGTTGCCAACTGACACAATGCAAAGTCCACTAGTGGCACTTCCAAAATGCAGTAGAATGTGCTAGATGCTTGCCTGGAAGGGAATATGACCATTAAATGACCATTAATATTCCACATTCTGTAGTTGTGTAGACTAAGTTGGGCTAATTCACATGATGAATATTTTAACTCTTGAGAGTGTAAAAATGAAACCAAATGGACCCGCAAGGGTCCATTTGGTTTCATTTTTACGCTCTCAAAGAGTTATGGTTAAACAACTATCCATCTGTTAGCCTTCCTCCTGTGATATTGGTTTTAAACCATTTCCAGGGCCCTGAGGTCAGCTGACCAGCAACTTCTCAGGATCCCCAAATCTAAACTGTGGTGGCACCCACACTGTGGAATGAACTTCCACCTCAGGTTAGGGCTTCGCAAACTCTGCCTGTGTTTAAATCCCGTTTAAAAACACATATGTACTCCCTGGCGTTCACCCATTCTGGCTGATAGCTGATGTGTCCTCTCCTGTTTTGTTTTGTTTGTTTTTGTTTTCTTGTTCTTGTGCCTCCCTGTTGTTTTGTTGTTTTTGTGTCGCCCATGTTTGGGGCTCTTAGTTGTTTTTAGCCTGTGTACAGCACTTTGTCGCAACCTAGTTGTTTTAAATGTGCTTTATAAATAAAGTGGATTGGATTGGATAAACCAGTGGTCCCCAGGCTAAATGATGGACAGTTGGTTAACCAGGGGGGTATTTCACGAAAGGTGGATTAGCAAATCGGGGATTTAAGCCAAAACCAGGCTTATTAAAGCCTGGTCTGTAGCCTGGTTTATTCTGTTCCACTAAAGCCAAGCAAGGCTTAAAATGGGAGGATTTAGCAAGCCAGGATAGTCAAGCCTGGCTAAAAAAAACAGCTTGGCTTTTTCTTTCTAGACCCCTTTGGTAGAAGGCAGAATCACTGATCCTTCTTCTTCGTGGGGTATTATGGAAGCTGCCATCCTTAATAGTTGCATTACCACCTCCTTCTGTATATCTTACTTAGTAGAAGAATTTCCGTCTATCCCACAGACTTACTGCTACATTGATACAATGACTTAATCTTCTAAGACAAATACTGATGCCATAATAGATACATGTATTTCCACACTCACTCAAGAGGGGCCACAATGCATATTACTGCCATTGCAAAAAAAAATAGAGCTTGTAGAGTGTCTATTTTTGCTATATTTGAATTGAAATCCTGAATAAAAATCCTCATGTTTTTAAATGGAATCCTTAAAAGTAATCATTTTTATTTATTTTCAATGCAATTATTTATACCAGTAACTTTATGAACTTTATGACACAGTGCTATATGTAGTATTGTATGACACAGTACTGTACTCAAAGTACAGTGAGTACAGTACAGTATAATACAGTACAGTACAGTATGTACAGTACTGTATGATACAGTACAGAGCATAGAATACGATACAGTGCATTGTGGTGCAATACAGTATGATACAGTACAGTGCATAGAGTACAGTACAGAGCATTGTGGTATAGTACTGTATGATGCAGTATAGGAAAGCACAAGGTGGTTCTGTACTGTATCATACTGTACTGTACTGTACTGTACCACACTGTACTTCACTGTATTGTACTGCATCATACTGTACTGTGCCATATTGCACTGTGCCATACTGTATATACTGAAATATGGGACTTGTGTTTTTTTTTCTTTAATGACCAATATGGTGTTATTTATTGATCTGCAATATGACTGCAGGCTGATAAATAAGGCAACATAAACCCATAATAATTGAAGAAGTGTTAAAACTCATTGGTTTGTAATCAGATTGACTGTCTAATGCCCAGTAAAGACATCAGGATTAGATTAAACCTGACTGTTAGCCTGGTCCGGAGCAGGCTAGGTCCATAGCATTAGTTTCCATGGGAACTAATGTGGCATTGCTTTCATGAAACCAAATCAAGCCTCAACATATCCAGGTTAACTGGTCAAGTTAATCTGGCAAGATTAACCAGTTTTCATGAAACCGAATGAACGCTAATCCAGGATATAATAAACCGGGATATCAGTTAAATCCTGGCTTTTTCCCTAATCTACCTTTCGTGAAATAGGCCCCAGATGTAACTCTTTGAGAGCGTAAACATGAAACCAAATGGACCCTTGCGGGTCCATTTGGCTTCATTTTTACACCCTCAAGAGTTAAAATATTCATCATGTGAATTAGCCCAACTTAGTCTACACAACTAGAGAATGTAGTAGATTAATAGTCATTTTGATCTGTATGTTCCAGGCGAGCATCTATAGCACATTTCTAGTGCATTTTGGATTTTGGGCAGTTGGCAACACTGGTCCAGGCGCCATGAACGGAGTTTGCGCGCTGGTCTCACGACCAATCACAGCGCAGCACCGCCCCGTCGGAGAGGGACACAGCCAATCCACGGCGATAGCCTTGCCCTGACGTCACCTAGTCCCGGACCAATCACCTTTCCCATATCTGTATTCGAGCTCCTCGGCTGCGCGGCAGAACAAGACGAGTCGTTTTTTCTTTAGTAGTAGTTTATTGTTTATTATTAGTAATACCTTATATTTTGGACGAAGACATGGACGAAGTAATGGCCATTGGCTTTGCGAGAAACAAGGCCGTCTTCGACGATACGATGGAGAGAATCATCAGCACGGTTTGTAATACGTGTTAAGCAAAGCTTTAAGACAGTGCTAGCTCTGGTCCAGAGCTAGCGTTTTACCTACTCACCAAAATAAACACGTCTTGTGTCATTAGAAAGCCTACTTACCTTAGTGGTCGCACTCTTAGCCCCCCACCACACGGATAAATTGGACTTTTTGGCCAGAACGCGATCGTTTTTCACCGGAAAAACAACCAGGATTTGCGCCCTCTACCGATATTGCCAATAGAAAAGTTCCATAGGAAATATTTTTCCTTCAGTGAAAAACGATCGCGTTTTGGCCAAAAAGTCCAATTTATCCGTGTGGTGGGGGGCTAAGAGTGCGACCACCAAGGTAAGTAGGCTTTCTAATGACACAAGACGTGTTTATTTTGGTGAGTAGGTAAAACGTTCTTTATATATCCACTAGAGAAGAGAGGCTGGTAGGGTGCAGTAATGGCCGAATGCACGGAGACTAACAGAGCTCCAATGCAGGTCAGACTCAGAAGCAGTGGAGCTCTGGACCAGAGCTAGGCTTGACACTAACACTTGTAACAAAAAAAAATGGTGGGGCAAGTGAAGACTGCTACCTGGTTGCCTGATGAATGAATGAATGAATGAATGAATGAATGAATGAATGAATGAATGAATGAAATTTTTATTAACAGAGATGAGAGTTACAGTACAAGTCAAGTACACACTGCAACAAAACTGATAACAGCTTGGAGAATTACAGTACAATTCATGTACAACTGCATCAAATCTGACAGAGCTGATTGGACACACTAGTTAAGCATACACTTGTTTACAATAGTGGCCAACTTGTTCATTTCATTAAGGCATTCAAATACCGTACATAAACAACTACTTCAGTGAAGTCAGAAGCAGCAAATCATGGAGGTGAAATCATAGTGGAGGTAAAAAAAAAAGGGGGGAAAAGAGAAATGTACAAAGAGGAGAGGGGGGGTGGGTGGAGGGATTTTATATACAAAATGATCGGGCAAGTGTGCAACTTAGTGCAGTATAACAGGGGTTTTCAACCTTTTTGATGCTAGGGACCACCATTTATTCAGCATTTGAGCCACGGACCACCATTTGATGACATTTTAGCCCCAAAGACCTAAAGCAAAAGAATTCTTTTGGTTTTGTTCACAATTCCAGGCTGGATTTTGCAAACAAAACAGTGTAGACTTCTTAATTAAATAGTTCTAATTCAGATGATGAATATTTTAACTCTTGAGTGTGAAAATGAAACCAAATGGACCCGCAGGGGTCCATTTGGTTTCATTTTCAAGAGTTACATCTGGTTAACCAACTTTCCATCATTTAGCCTGGGGACCAAATGGACCCGCAAGGGTCCATTTGGTTTCATTTTTACGTTCTCAAGAGTTACATCTGGTTAACCAACTTAGCTGGGGACCACCTGGAACCCTCTCAGGGACCACTGGTGGTCCCCGGACCACCTGTTGAAAACCCCTGGTTTAAAGCACCCAAGTAAACTTAAATGCAAAATTTACAATATATTTTTGGGGGGCAAGTGACCATGACCTGAGGGCAAGTAGAACCTGACTTGCACTTGCCCGATGGGCAAGTGCCTCGGAGACCTTAGTTCGTGTGGGACCTCCAACTAAGGGGCAACGAAGAGCCACTCCCAGTATGGTGGTGACTACTGTATGTCACCAGCCTTGTTCCACTAGTGGATTCCTCATTCATTTTCCTCATAGACTTTTCAGTGACGTCACCAGCCCTGTTCCACTAGTGGATTCCTCATTCATTTTCCTCATAGACTTTTCGAAAATGGTTAATAAAAACACGATTGCGCCACGACCAAAGCCAACTCGGGTCGTGACAAATCATGACAACAAACACTATATCGTCATATAATATATAATTAGGAAGAAGTAGAAAACGGCATGATACAAGACTTTTTGTTTCGTTTTTCATCTTAGAAATTATTTGATTGTCCCAAAAGTTTGTGTGTGTCATCATGATTCGTCACGACTCGAGTTGGCTCTGTCCGCGGCGTAATCGTCTTTATATGAATTATTTTTGAAAAGTCTATGAGAAAAATGAATGGGGAATCCATTTCTGGAACAGGGGCGGTGACGTCACTGCGCATCTCTATAGCCGCAATGCAACTCTAGATGTTTTTTTTTTTTTTATAATGGGATGAGTCTAGAGTTGCAATACCTAGATTCAATACCTAGCTAAGTTGGTTAACCAGATGTAACTCTTGAGAACGTAAAAATGAAACCAAATGGACCCTTGCGGGTCCATTTGGTTTCATGTTTACTCTCTCAAGAGTTAAAATATTCATCATCTGAATTAGCCCAAGTCTACACAACTAGATAATGTAGAAGACTAATAGTATATTTTTTTAATCTATGTTATCCTGTTTTGTTTGTAAAAATCCAGCCTGGTATTGTGGACAAAAACAAAAGAAACCTTCAGTTTTGGGGTCTGTGGGGCTAAAGTGTCATAAATAGTCTTGGCCCTCCACAATATTTTATATACCTCATTTGGCCCCCTGGGGAAAATAATTGCCCCACCCCTGATCTAGGGTAAAATGTCAGCGATCACGGTAGATGGATTCTTTCCCACTGTTTTGTGTTTTGGTGTGGATTTTTATAACGCATTGAAAACCTGTTCCATTTGACTTCACAGTACACATACCTGAGCCACATCGCCATTGACTTCGACCTGAACGACACATCCGACAAAGGTCAGTACAATAGTCATGTTCCATCCCCTACCATGGTTTATGATTTGATATACTGCAATTTCCGGACTATAAGCCGCTACTGTTTTCACATGCTTTTGACCCTGCGGCTTATACAGTGATGCGGCCAATCTATGGATTTTTACAGGTAACAGGGGTTTTCAACAGGTGGTCCCATAGGGTTCCAGGTGGTCCCCAGACTAAATGATGGAAAGTTGGTTAACCAGATGTAACTCTTAGAGAGCGTAAAAATGTTTACACTCTCAAGAGTTATGATATTCACCATCTAAATTAGCTCCACTTAATTAAGTCATAAGTCGTGTTCATTTTGATCCCATTTTGATGTTTTGCCTCTTTTGTTTGCGAAAATCCATCCTGAAATTGTGAACAAAACCAAAAGAAATCTTTAGCTTTGGGGTCTGTGGGTTGAAGATGTTTGTTTGCAGATGTTAAATAGTGGGCCCTGGTATCAATAAGGTTGAAAACCACTTCTCTAACATGAAGCTTATTGCCAGGTGTGGTTTATACAAGGAAAAAACAGTATTTTGCCCCAAATTTAGCTGGTGCGGCGTATATTCATTTGCGGCTTATAGTCCGGAAATTACGGTAGATTTGTTTTATAATGGGATAAATCTCGAGTTGCAGTACCCTCCCTTTACTCCCAGATCATCCAATTCGCTTTGGAGTTTCCCAAGTGTCTTGGGTTGGCGGACTTCACATAAGATCTTTTTCGTATTACTGTATATACGTATTGTCTGGTATCAGTATTTGGCATCAGCTAACGCAGTGATTGTGGTGTTGGGATCGATTCGGAACTGTAAAAAGTGTATTGGGACATCCCTAATAGAAATCCACCAACAGACATGTTACGAGCTACTTGGTGTCAAGAAAGAAATTCCATGTTGTGATATTTTATGTCTAATTGTCAAGAGTTAGAAAGCTCCTGTTTTCTTTATTAATGGGTCGTGCCGCTGCCTCCTCCCATCATGTGAAAATTTGAAAGCGGTGGTGCGCATTACGCAGGGCCGCTCAGTGACTTCGCTAAGTGACTTCCAAACTCTCAACAATTCATTTTAAATGTAAAGAAAAGGAATTTCTTTACATTTAAAATAGCAACGTCATAACATGTCTACGGTGGATTTGTATGAAACAAAAGCTTTGACAACACACACTTGTACTCGGTGCATTGTTTTAGGTCGCATTCTCATCCAAGCTCAGCAGCAGGAGCGTAAAACACTTTGGCATCTTTATGTGTCACTGCCTAGTGTGTAATGGTGCCTCCTCTTCTTTCTCGGGGGCCAAAAAACAACTTCTTCATCCCACAATGATATATTCACTCCTTTATGTTTAATGCAATTGTGTCCCGTCTAGATTTCTAGTTTCCGAATAACATAACATTCAAAGATTTCCACCACGTTTTCACATTTTAAAAAAAAAATAGCAGAGATACAAGCTCATAGCGCGCCACTCGGTGGCGCGCCATGAGCTTGTAGATCTGCTATTTTTCAATAGTTAAAACATAATGCTTATAGAACACCAAAACGCGTTCAGTACACTAAGGGTCAATGCAAGTGCAATGCATTTACCCCCTCGAACGAGACTACACACCTGCCAAACGAAGCAACGCTCTCCGACAGTAGGCAGCAGGATTCGTTTTGGTCGCAGTCAAAACTTTTCTGTTGTGAGTAGTGATAGACCGATTATCGAATTCGATATCCATGATTTTATTAATAATCGGTATCGGTGCTAAAAAATAAATAATCGGAAAAAGAGCAGCCGATTATTTTTATTTATTATAAATGTTCAAAAATGGTACGTTGTACATCAACCACTTTCATTGAAGATCCAGTAAATTGTGGTGGTGTATAGCTGTGTGTCTCTGACCCTCTCACCTCATGTATTTATAGATTTATCCAAATTACCCTAAATGTATTTTCTCTTTTTCTTGTTTATGTCTGAAGCTCTGTGCCTGTACTTCACGGCAAAATGTTTCCAATGCTGCTACAATGCACTGTTGCCCTTGAATAAAAAAAAAGATGCTTTTTATGGAGGGGAAAATGAAACACTTTTGCTGCTTCCTGCACTTTCATTCTATTAAAAAAGTAAATAATAATCGTATCGGCTGATATCGGCTATCTGCCTTTTTGGTGTCCCACTAATCGGTGATCGGAAACATCGGCCAAAAGTCTGATCGGTCGATCTCTAGTTGTGAGTGCCACTTTGCTTGGTCTGTTCCTGCTACTAACTTATGGTCGGTGTTTTTTTTTTTTTTTTTCCCTGTGTTTTGTATTTCATGTTCTTCCCCTCGCCCTTAGACGATGAAGTGCTCTGTGGCCACTTTCGCCAAGTCCAAGACCAGCTGGAGATGTCTTTTGCAAACGTAAGTTTTGGGTAGTGGCAGCAGCAGTAGTCATGCCAGTTGATGTAAACCAGGGGTGCCCACATTTTTTTTGACTTGAGAGCTACTTTCAAAATGAGCGGCTCAACAAGATCTACACATCAAAAATATGATTGGTCCTGAAAATCCATTTCAAGGCCCTAGAAAGTTTGAGCTTTGAAATAGTGGCGATGGTGTTACTTACTGTTTATAGTGTTTAAGAATAATGCACTTATAATGAAAAATAGAGGGGTAGAATTGGAAGGTTTTCCTGTATATGCCATTACTGATGTTTGAAAACAGTATTTGAGGTTTGAGTTGACAGTTTGTGATGTTGAGTTTAGTTTCTTGCACCCAAAGCTAAGAACTTTCACGTTTTTGTCCACAATAGAGGGGTAGCAAATCCGTGACATCCGCCCCCTACAGGTCTCGAGCGGGCGCACACTCCGACAATAAATGCTGTTTTCTATTGTTTTCTATTCTAGTGAATGGAGGATCGAGGGTTCACTCTCGTGCATTATTTTAGCATGTTTTCATTGATTTTGCAGAATCAGCCTAGGACTAGCATGGGGAGTGCTGTTATAATGTTTCACCACCAGATATATCGTCAAGCCGACGACTAGACAGTACTTTAGCTAATGATATATTACGATGACCATGTTATTTTTTTTACTAGCAGGTATGGTTAATGTAGACCAGACACGATATAGTGGTAAATTGACTAGCAAGCTAGTAACTGCCACAGACTCTAGACAGTGTTCACTTAATGGGGCCAGTCCAATGGCGGCTCTACGGCAATAATAATAGTACAAGATAATAATAGTACAACATAAACATTGCAAATACTTTATTTGGTGCTGTAGAATACACAGAGACACTTAACTTGTTCCACATGTGCCTTAAATAGCTCTTATTTGTGCCGCCCTCCTTGAAAATAACGTATTTCCCTATTCAAGCTGCATGAACAGTGCAGTTCAAGCACTCAGTTTCTGACCCCACAATGTCGCAACTCCACTAGTTAGGCCTACAGTAGCTACTCGCAGTGTTGCCAACGCCAAAACTAGTGGAAAAACTCCTGGCGGAAAATCTAGTGCTTTTTTGCTGGTGAGTTGGAGCGAAATGGTTGACAGGTGCCAGAGATAAAACCCTTGTTTTTCACCATTTTTCCTCCTATGATAGAGTCCTCCTTCCTTCCTAGAAAAGGACCATTGGTAACCAAATGGACCCTTATAGATCCGTAGCTCTTCGAGTTAAATTATATTCTAACATGTAAATTACCTAATTTCCAAGAATCTACACATTTTCAAAATATAGAAGGATTGCCATTTTGACAAACATTTTGCCAGTTATTCCTCCTAAATTAGTCAGAGAGACTAAACTCAACATCAAATGATGGTCCTCTGTGGCTAAAATGCAAAATAAATAGTGGTCCCTGGTATGTAAATGGTTGAAACCCACTGCTCTAGCGCATTCTAGTGCATTTTTGAAGTGCCACTAGTGCATTTTGGATTTTGGCAGTTGGCGACACTGGCTAGTCATTGACCAAACATGGTACGATCGTATGATCGAGTGGGACTTCCAAGCTCCGCCGGTTCGCGGGGCTCCCGTGACGGCGACGGACGCTGGGAGCTCCGGCGGTCAGGCTGTAGTGTGGACTAGAGTTCTCAAACTCTGCCCGAACCCGACCAGGACCGAACCCGAACAGGCCCGACCCGACATTTAGGGCCGGGTAGGGCCGAAAATCTATCCTAATCAATAGGGCCGGGTAGGGCCTAGGGCCGCATGAAAACATAATATATATTGAATTATTTTAATATAGTAAGAATAATAGTTATTTTCTGTATTTACCCATTATGAAGATGGTGCTGATTGCATTTCAATTTTAATCTGTGGTGAATTCTCAAATTTTGCCCAAACCCGACAGTTTAGGGCCGGGTAGGGCCTAAAATGTATTCCATTTAGTAGGGCCGGGTAGGGCCTAGGGCCTGAACTGTTAGGGCCGGGTAGGGCCGGGCCTTAATTTTCAGGCCCGTTGAGATCTTTAGCGTGGACACCCTATGGGCCACTGAGCGGGCCGCCTCCAACGCCCCTCGCGGTCTGGGGACATCCGCGAACCGGCGGAGCTTGGAAGCCCCGCTCGGAGTGTCGCCGCCCGGCCCGGAAAGCCGCACGGCGGGGAGGGGGGCGTACCATTTCATTTCACAGTTTAGATGTAGACCAGCTTAGACCATGTTTAAGAGTTGCGACATTATGGGATCAGAAACTGAGTGCTGGAACTGCACTGTTCATGCATCTTGAATAGGGACAAACAATTTGGAAATACGTTATTTTCAAGGAGGGCGGCACAAATAAGAGCTATTTAAGGCACATGTGGAACAAGTTAAGTGTCTCGCGTATTCTACAGCACCAAATAAAGTATTTGCAATGTTTATGTTGTACTATTATTATCTTGTACTATTATTATTATTGCCGTAGAGCCGCCATTGGACTGGCCCCATTAAGTGAACTGAGTTTACAGTGTCTAGAGTCTGTGGCAGTTACTAGCTTGCTAGTCAAGTTACCACTATATCGTGTCTGGTCTACATTAACCATACCTGCTAGTAAAAAAATAACATGGTCATCGTAATATATCATTAGCTAAAGTACTGTCTAGTCGTCCGGGTGACGATATATCTGGTGGTGAAACATTATAACAGCACTCCCCATGCTAGTCCTAGGCTATCACTCAGCCAGAACTACAGGCTGCGTCTACTCACTTTAAAAGTTTCTCTAGTGCTACAAAAATAGGACCAATAATCACAAACACACAGATAGCCTCTTCCATCACAGCTCTAGTATCGATATAAATAAGGGTTTTCTGCAAAATCAATGAAAACATGCTAAAATAATGCACGAGAGTGAACCCTCGATCCTCCATTCACTAGAATAGAAAACAATAGAAAACAGCATTTATTGTCGGAGTGTGCGCCCGCTCGAGACCTGTAGGGGGCGGATGTCACGGATTTGCTACCCCTCTATTGGGAAAGAGAACTGGCAACACTTTGGTCAAAATAACAATTATTCTACATTTTCTAATTGTGTGGACTCTAGAAAATTACGTAATTCAGATGTTTAAATATAATTTAACTTTTGAGAGTGTAAAATGAAATTCATTTAACACTCTCAAGAGTTACAGATCTATAAGGGTCCAAGTGTCATGTGATCTACCTGTATGGCCTGTGTGATCTACTGGTAGATCACCATCTACCTTTTGGGCAGCCCTGCTGTAAACTGCCCGATTACTAATGCTTTGTTTTTCACTTGCCCTCCTTTTCCGCAGTGGGAAAGCACGAGGGTGCAGGAGGGTGATGAGACCGTTTCCAACAGTAATCATTCTGTGCATCATGAGGGTAAGAACAAATTAATTATTGAGCTGTAGAACAGGGGGGTTTCAACCTTTTTCATCTCAGGGACCACCATTTATTCAGGATTTGAGCCACGGACCACCATTTGACGACATTGTAGCCCCACAGACCCCCAAACTAAAGATTTCTTTTGCTTCTGGCCAGTGACCATTAATCCCCTCTAGTTGTGTAGATTTGGACTCATTTGCATGGTGAATATTCTAACTCTTGAGAGTGTAAAAATGAAACCAAATGGACCCGCAAGGGTCCATTTGGTTTCATTTTTACGTTCTCAAGAGTTACATCTGGTTAACGAACTTAGCTGAGGACCACCTGGAACCCTCTCAAGGACCACTGGTGGTCCCCGGACCACCTGTTGAAAACCACTGCTGTAGAAGAACACAATAGACCAGGGGTTTTCAACCTTTTTGACTCCAAGGGACCACCATTTATTCAGCATTTGAGTGAGCCACGGACCACCATTTGATTACATTTTTCACACCAAAGACCTAGAATTAAAGAATTCTTTTGGTTTTGTCCACAATTCCAGGCTGGTTTTTGCCAACAAAACAGTGTAAACATCTTAATTAAGTGGGGCTGATTCAGATGATGGATATTTTAACTCTTGAGAGTGTAAAAAATGAAACCAAATGGACCCGCAAGCAGTGTTGTTTTTGTCGACTAAGACTAAAGACTAAGTCGACTAAGGTTTTTGATATTTAGTCGACTAAGACTAGACTAACAAAAATTAATTTCAAAAGACTAATTGGGACTAAAAGATGTGTGTTTTCAAAAGACTAAGACGAAGACTAAATCATAACCTAAGACTAATGGAAATAGGAAACATTTTTAGCTTTTTTTCCCTTCTTTTTAAGTATGTGAACATATCTGCAGTATAGATTGCATACGTTTTCAGGAAAGGAACTTATAACTAATGCAGTAATTTTATACAAAGAAATAAAACGAGACATCTTTCATACTAAAAACTATAAATCTGTATAACATATATAAACCTACAATGCATTTGTATGTAAGACTAAACTACCAAGACTAAGACTGAAAGACTAAGACTAAAAAAAGACTAAGACTGAGACTAAGACTAAATCAATGTTGATATTTCGTCGACTAGACTAAAAAAATGAATTTCAGAAGACTAAATGGGACTAAAAGACTAAATGTGTGTTACTCAAAAGACTAAGACTAAGTCAAAATATTCTCAAACAACAACACTGCCCGCAAGGGTCATTCATTCCAATGTAAATGTAATGGACATTACACATTACCCCAGTAATAAAGGCGGCTTTAAATAGATATATAGCTATATTTTTTTTGCCTTTTTCCCCTCTACGTGGCTTCTTCTTTGATGCTACAACGGTTTACTTGCAGACAGACACTTGCTTTCTTTTTTTCTTGCTCACCGGTGTGGAGCATTTTGTGGACATTTTCCAAAACAAAACAGAAGAAAAAAAGATAAAAAGAGATAAAAAGAAAGAGAAAAATATCCCTTTAACCCTTTCTGTACTGAACGCGTCTTGGTGTTTTAGATTAAAAATAGCAGATCTACAAGCTCATATCGCGCCACCGAGTGGCGCCATATGAGCTTGTAGTTCTGCTATTTTTGAAAAATTGTGAAAATGTGGTGCAAATCTTTGAATACATTATTTCGGAAGCAAACATTTTTAACTCAAATCTTTGGGGGATCCCCTAGAACATGTTTTTAGATGAGGTTCTGCAGCTAAATAATAGATATTTCTGGGGGTCCTTCCTATGAAATATGTCAAGCATCAGACACAGAAATAGCACAGCACAGTGCTTTATAGTTTTAGATTATTTCTTAAGTCGATAGAGACACACGGGGACTACAAAATGTCATGAAACAGCGGAGACGCAAGAGGGTACGTCAGAAAGGGGGACTGCCGGCAGCCCACTGAAGTCCACTGAAATTCCACTGTAGTTAGCCTACCCTTAAAACAATATGAAATGAACATAAGACTATATTGATTTGAATAAAAATATGATTCCAAATGTATGAAGTCTTTCTCAACACATGTTGTTGTTTTTTCTCAATAGAGGTCGTGTTTCACAGTTAATTTACCACTTGAATTAGTTACCCATAATGCTAACAGAGCAGAGAGGAGACTGCAGACAGAGAACCTGTCGCTTTTAAATGACGTCACTGTCTTTACGAGGCTACAATCGCCGACTTTGAAGAGTCGAATTCTCAACAATACACACCAATCCCGACTGACTTTGTTCATTCATGTCTATATTTGGTACATGTCACAGCTTATTATTATGTTTTACCTACCTCGGAGCTCTGACAGCTGTTTTACTGTTGTCAGCTTGTTGTATTAATAAATGTGGCTGATTAATTGGGAAAATAAGCCAGCTATATTTGGAGGAGTGACATATACTGACATTTTCAACTACCATAGTGAATTATGCAGAGGAGTATTAACTAGTCTTGTAAAATGCTGTTTGGATCATTATAAACAAATACATAGCATATGAAACAAAACACAGCTAATATATCTGAGTATTGAAAATCTCAAGGGATGGGACCATGACGTATATACTGTGCGACCACATTAACTTGAGATTTATAATGCTAGTACATGTGAATTTCTGATGGAGTATATTATAGTACATTGTGGGCTGTATATTCAGATGGCAGGTGTGTGACAGTAATAAGGATAAATAAATCATATTTTACATGCCATCAGAACACAGAATAAAGTGCTACAGCCTCAGTAATAAATTAGTGAAATTACGGTATTTTGTGACAGGGATTGCAGGGATTGCATTGACCGATGGAATACCCTGTTCTAACGAACCCTCTTGGGTAGCCGCAGTTTCATTTGGGGGCGTGAAATTTGTAGTCTCCGTGTGTCTCTATGTAACTGAATGAAACAGGGGCCATCAGTGGTCCTTGAGAGTCTTCCAGGTGGTCTCCAGCTAAGTTAGTTAACCCATTGTGTCGTGACCCTCGATTCGAGTTTCTGACACCAGATTATACAGTAGTTCCTGACACCAGATTATAGCTGCAGCAACATTCTAGCTTTTGACACTAGATTCTACAGTAGTTTCCGACACTAGATTCTAGTTATTGACACTAAATGATAGTTTCTGATGCTAGGATCTCCTTTTTGACACTAGAATCTACTTTCTGACGCTAGATTCTAGTTTTTCTGAAAAATCTGTGCTCCTGTGTCTGTAACATATTTCTAGCCAAGGACCACCAGAATTATTCACCTGCCCACGACTGCGCCGAATGCGCTTCTCCCCGACAGCTGGAAGAGGACCCAAAACCCTCAGGCAGCCGGCGCCTCCTTTACCGGCCGGGCCGGCGTCTTCCCACGACCGCGTCGAATGCGCTTCTCCCCGACAGCTGGAAGAGGACCCAAAACCCTCAGGCAGCCGGCGACTCCTTTACCCGACCGGAGCAGAGGCCAATTACAGCACCGATTCCGACAGTGATTAGCGAGGATAACCGTGACTTAGGGCCCTGATATACCTAGCAATGTTTTGATCAACATCAACAAGCAACATGCATCATGTGATCCTTTCTCCCAGACTCCCACAGATAAGCTTTTCTGAAAACAACATGGCTGCTGCTGCTGCTGCTTCACTGCTGTGGACAAAAATAAGGATTTTGTAACTTTTATTCCGCTAAATGAACATTTTGAGTTGGGTGGCTGTTGGGTGAAAATGATTCAATGCAAACTAAGGCTTCTTTTTTTTCTGGGAGTGTACAAATGGAACCAAATGGACCCTAGCGGGATTTTCATTGGACAGTGACTAAAATGTTTTGAGAGGGGCTAACTGTTTTATGATGTTTTTTTGGTTTTGTTTTGTTTGTTTGGAGCAAGTTGTTTGCGGGAAGAATGCACATATCTGTTTTTTTTGTCATGAGGATATGCGTGCAGTTGCACATATCTAATAAATCTGTTTGTTTTTTTGTCATGAGGATGTGTATGCAGTTGCACATATTTAATAAAACTGTTTGTTTTTGCCTTGCCTTCTTGCAGCAGTCTTTTGAAATTTGTAATGAGTCATTTTTGTAGTCTTCAACCATTTTCATACCAGGGCCCACTATTCATTCAGCATTTGAGCCACGGACAATCTGAAAGACACTGAGTCTTTTATTTGGGGACTATATTATTTGATGTTCAATGTTCTTTTTTTTTTTTTTTTTTTTTTTTTTTTTTTACACACATGAGTCTTGAAAATTGGGGTCGTCTTATAACCAGGGTTGTCTTATATTCGGGATAATACAGTAATACTTTGGCAGACAGGCAAATGTTGAGCAAAACTAACAAGTCTTCTACAATTTCTAATTCTAATAAAAACAAACAGTTCAAATGTATTTATTTTTCCCACAATTTGCTCAAAACTTTCCAAACACTTTCCACACTAAAAGGCTAGTAGGATATGTTTGTAAAAGGTGAAGCTTTTATGAGCTAATAGAAATATTCTGTATGTATTTACAGACCCTATGTATTTTCAGTCCCTTGGTAATGAACTTTTACAGTGTGTGAAGGCTATTGGCTCATTATGAGACTGCTTTGCTGTGATTGGCTAAAACACTTCATCACCCCACACAACCCCCTCTCACATTAGCTGGCACATCACATTTCCTGAGCCCAACAAATGTTTTTGTTTTCATCATTTGTTCTGAGCCATCATGAAAGTTCTGGACCATCTGCATGAAGAAGCAACTGTCTGTCTGCAGGGAAACAGCTGCAGCATCTGCAGCAACCTCAGTAAAACTATCCCTTAACCTAACCCTAACCGGGGCGGATTGGCACACATTTTGCCTTTGCCAGGCCACCCTGGGGGGTGGCAGCTGGTTAACCAGATGTAACTCTTTGAGAGCATAAAAATGTGAATTAGTCCAACTTAGTCTACACAACTAGAGAATGTAGAAGATTAATGGTCATTTTGATCTGTATGTGCCACTAGTGCATTTTGGATCTTGTCCAGGCCACTAGGTGGCGCAGGCCACCGGGAAAAGACCGAGCCTCCTCGTTGGCCGAGCTCCGTGTCAGTCACGCGCAGCACCGCGCCCTATTGGTCGGTGACATTCAGATGAGAGCCATCCTCATCTAGTAGAAGAGTTGCGACATTGAGGGGTCAGAAAACAGCCTGGTCTCGTGGTTCATGTACTCGCGCGAGCCCATAGGCTTCAATGCATTCAGTAACTTCCGGCTGTCACTATTCATGTCACTATCCAACAGAAGTCTAAGTAGATAGACTGACCCCATGAAGTGAACGGAGTTGGCGTAACTCTGTCTATTTCCAAGGCTCTGATTCAGATGGGCGCGACGTCAGTGTTGCCAAGTCTGCTTTTTTCCCTGTCTCTGGTTTTGGGCTTTCTGTCTGAATGATGTTGTTTAAAACATTTGCAGTAGTAGGCCTATGTGTTTGTCTGCGAACCTTTTGACGTTTTGATTGATTCATTTTGATCCCTCAATTGACATTGCATTAGCAGCTTGCACAAAGACATATTTACATTACATTAAATTAATTAATTTTGAATTATACGTAGACGTTTTTAAACCCATTTAGGCCTGACCTAAGGTTTCTGAAAAACTTGAAATATTTATATATCAGCATCAAAAAAAGGTTAATTGTGAAATACTGTACATACTGTACAGAATCCAAATATGGATTCCCGCCTGAAAGGGTTACAACTAATCAACGTCTAATCTAAATCTTAAGATTAGTTGTAAAAAAAAAAAAAATGTAAAAAAAAAAAAAAAGAAGAAAAAGAAGAAGAAAACGTTAATATTTACATATTTTACATCTAATGCTCAGTGGGTAATTATGGGTAATAATAAACACCAGAAAATATTTAGCGCCATAATGTACCCATGAAATGCCTGTTTCTGTCACAGAATCTGGCATATCTGTTTCACCGTTGGTGAGCGGTTGGTTGTGTTCATTTGAGTCAACAGAACCGTCAGACCTACACGTTGAAGAAACAGCACGAATAAAGTTGTCCAAACTTCAGCTTGGGACATCTAGAAGGTTGTTGATGTTTGCATCCATGGTAACCCGTAACGTGCTCTGTCTGTCTGTCTGACCACACCGTTAAAGACACAGTTTAATACCCATGAATGATTGACCAAATGTTATGGATCGTCATTGATCATCATTGATCATCAGTCCGACTGAAGAGGATTTCGTGGTTCCCCGAGTCACTGTTCTGGATAGTCACTGCTTTTGATATGAAATCCAGGTAAGCTTTATAGGCCCACAGACCACAATCCACTGAATACTATATGATATGTTAAAGGGGAACGCCACCCATTTTCAACATTTTAATGTGCCATTGATGCACCTTAGAGATGTTGTGTATGTGCTGTGGACATGATAAAGTTCCCCCAATTCTGTATTTCTTAAAAATGTAGGTCTGGGGAAAAAAATAAAAAATCATTAACATGGTGAAATATATCTGATGACATCAAGATGTATTTCACCATGTTTTTTGTTTTGTTTTTTGTTTTTTTTCACTTCCCAGGTCCATTTGGTTCACATTTGTACCCTCTCAGGAAACTTTAGAAAATGGGTGGAATTCCCCTTCAAGTACTACTGATTGATTTAAAATGTTACAGTATAAACAGCCTGGGCTGGAGATTTACATTAGAATTCAAAGCACAACTCAATACAAACTGATCACTGTGAATAATGGACAATACCCAGGTAAAGCCTTCACTTGTTTACAACAGTAGTAGCCATCTTGTTTATCTCAAACAATTAAAGACTTACAGTTCTGTATAGTCAGAAGCAGCAGCTCACTATACTACACTAAACTCTACTGTGCTATTACAACTATCTCGTACGGTACTAACGTAGTAGCATTGTATTTGAACTTAGTTGCAGAAGTCACCTGTAACTCACTGTAATTTGTAACTCCACTGTGTCCGGAATTACAATACACAAATAAGTGTATATGGACCTGGGTCCACTTGGTTCCATATACACAGAGTTACAGACCTGTAAGGGACTAAGGGTCCATTTGGTTTCCTTTCACACAGAGTTACAGACCTGTGACTTTTAAGTAGTGATGTCCCGATACCGATACAAAAGTATCAGATTGGCTCTTTTTGTTCCCTTTCTGTGATATCGGTATCGGCAAATACTTTATGTGTATCGGATAAGTATCAGTATTGGCCCTTAAGTGTCATTATCGGGTCACATATTGGCAAATATGCCTGTCTAACCAGTGATCAGACACAGGGGTAAGGGGCTGACACTATGGTGAATATACCAGTCTAACCAGCGATCAGACACAGGGGTAAGGGGTTGACACTATGGTGAATATACCAGTCTAACCAGTGATCAGACACAGGGGTAAGGGGTTGACACTATGGTGAATATACCAGTCTAACCAGTGATCAGACACAGGGGTAAGGGGTTGACACTATGGTGAATATACCAGTCTAACCAGTGATCAGACACAGGGGTAAGGGGTTGACACTATGGTGAATATACCAGTCTAACCAGTGATCAGATACAGGGGTAAGGGGTTGACACCATGGCAGTTAAGTAAAATGTTAAGTAAAAGGGTCATGTGGTGTTTGCTTTGGAGTTTCTCAAGTGCACATTTGAGAGAGGGTATGTTATTCCCAGTTGGTGACTTCATATAAAAGGTATTTTTTCTTTCTTCTTCTTCTATTTTCTTCTTTTTTTGGAAATGAAAAAGTGGCATCGGGACATCCCTACTGAGTTTTAGACCTATAATAAGGGTCCATTTAGTTCCATTTACACAGAGTTACAGACCAATAATAAGGGTCCGATCTGCTGTTTAAGGGTCCATTTGGTTCCATAGTGTACTCTCAACTTAGATTACAGAGTGATACCACACATCATGTGTAAGGGCCTGGGGTCCATTTTGTTATCCCATTTTATTTACACTGGTATTTACCAGAGTGTCATGAACTGACAACCTTACGGTTACTTGGTGTGTGTGTGTGTGTGTGTGTGTGTGTGTGTGTGTGTGTGTGTGTGTGTGTGTGTGTGTGTGTGTGTGTGTTACAGTGGTGCAGCAATGTTTAGCAGACAGAACCCCTTCCCACCCCCGCGGCCGGTGGGACGGTCCCACTACCATCCGTCACGCCCCGACAGCCTGTCCAAGAACCAGAGACACACGGTTTGTGTTGGTTGGTTGGTTGGTTGGTTGGTTGCTTGATCGATTAAATAATCAACAATTGGATTTATCGCTGTACAGAAAGTTAAAGGCTAAATACATAACACAGCTTAAACCAGTACTGTACTTGCAGTGTTTTAAAGATGGAGTGCCATGAATCTTTTCTACCCTAAAACATGATCATCAGGTATTAATGTTATATGAAAAGTAAGATTTCTTCCCAAAAGTTTACAGTGTTTGTTAAGCTGTCATTTTTATGATTCATTAAGTATGCCTGGTTTGCCTGGTGGGTGGTGATGGGTGGAGATCCACCTGAACTGAAGCCACACCCACAGCTTCAGTTGCATGATAAAGGGGGAGGAGTTAGGGGAGGGGCTGAGCACGTGATGTCACTATATTGAAGTTTTTTTCATTGGCACGTTTGACTGGAAAGGTTCAGCCTCCAGGAAGAAACCCTAAATACAAAGGGAAGACATCATTGCACATAAAAAACACACCAAGGGCTCCATTTACATACTGTCACCTCTTAAACATGTACAAAATTGGAAAAAATACAAAAATCACAGCACGCCCTCTTTAACCTTCATTGAAAAATAGCAGCATTAAAAAATCTCTCTCTCTCTGTCTCTCTGTCTCTCTCTCTCTCTCTCTCTCTCTCTCTCTCTCTCTCTCTCTCTCTCTCTCTCTCTCTCTCTCTGTCTCTCTCTCTCTCGGTGTGCAGAGTTTGATTCCCGTGCGTCCGAGAGCGGCCCCCCAGAAACGGCAGCCTGCGAGGCCGGACGGGAGGCCCCCTCCCGGCGGGGACGACGCAGGCGGACGACGAAGTGCCCCCTCCTCCTCCGCTGTCGCCACCGAGGAGAGGCAGAATGTGTGCTTCTTCTCTGAGTCGTGGCCGTCGACGGAGGAGCACAGTTGTTCCTCTCCGGACGACAATGCCGCCAGCACGGAGACGGCGTTCACGCCGTCTGTTCCGGTTCTGTCCCCCGGCTCTGGAGAACGACAGGAGTCTGTGCTGGCAAAGTACGCCGTGTCAAAATGACCATTAATTAATATTCTACATTCTCTAGTTGTGTAGACTTTGTTTTTTTACTCTTGAGAGTGTAAAAATGAAACCAAATGGACTGTTGAGGTCCATTTGGTTTCATTTCTACGCTCTCAAAGAGTTACATCTGCTTAATATTCTACATTATCTAGTTGTGTAGACTTTTTTTACTCTTGAGAGTGTAAAAATGAAACCAAATGGACCCTTGCGGGTCCATTTGGTTTCATTTCTACGCTCTCAAAGAGTTACATCTGCTTAACCAACTGTCCGTCATTTAGCCTGGCGAACCACTGGTCTAAAAACAAGGACAAATGTTGAAAAAATGAGGGTTTTATCTCTGGCGCCTGTCAATCAATTTCGCCCCCGACTCACCAGCCAAAAAGCACTAGATTTTCCGCCAGGAGCTTTTATTCACTAATTTTGAAGCTCGATGGATCTACATGACAAACAAAATAGCGCGCCACTCGGTGGCAAGCTATGAGCTCGTAGGTCTGCTATTTTTGAAAAGCCGTGAAAATGTGGCGCAAATCTTTGATTACGTTATTTCAGAAGCACACACTTTGTAACTCAAATCTTTGCTTCTGGAGGATCCCTTAGGACATGTTTTCATAAGGGGTTCCGCAGCCAAATATAGATTATTCTGGTGGTCCTTGACATGTAATATGTTGAGCATCGCTGACACAGAAACAGATTTTTCCAGAATAACTAGAATCTAGTGTCCAAAAATAGAATCTAGTGTCAAAACTAGAATCTAGCTTCAAAAACTAAAATCTAGTGTCAGAAACTAGAATGTAGTTCCAAAAACTAGAATCTAGCATCAATAACTAAAATCTAGCGTCAGTAATTAGAATGCACTGCCAAAAACTAGAATCTAGCATCAAAAACTAGAATATAGCATCAGTAACTAGAATGCAGTGCCAAAAACTAGAATCTAGCATCAAAAACTAGAATCTAGCATCAAAAACTAGAATATAGCATCAGTAACTAGAATGCAGTGCCAAAAACTAGAATCTAGCATCAAAAACTAGAATCTAGCATCAAAAACTAGAATATAGCATCAGTAACTACTGTAGAATGCAGTGCCAAAAACTAGAATCTAGCATCAAAAACTAGAATATAGCATCAGTAACTACTGTAGAATGCAGTGCCAAAAACTAGAATCTAGCATCAACAACTATAGCGTCAGTAACTAGAATGCAGTGCCAAAAAGTAGAATCTTAGCTTCAACAAATAGAATATAGCGTCAAAAACTAGAATTTAGTGTTGGAAAATAGAACCTACCGTCAGAAATGATAATCTAGTGTTAAAAACTAGAATGTAGTGTCAGAAATTATGATCTCATGTCAGAAACTAGAATCTAGCGTCAGTAGAGAATGGGTCAGCGTTGCCAACCTTGCACATTTGTGTTGTTAGAAAAAAAAAGAAACTGCTGACGGGAAATATAGTGTTTTTTTTTGCTGGTGAGTTGGGGCGAAATTGTTTGGATAAAACCCTAGTTGTTGTTTGTTTTGTTTTGTTTTTTTTCCTCCTATGATAGTCCTCTTTCCTTCCTAGAAAGGACCATTGGTAACCAAATGGACCCTTATACATCCGTAACTCTGGAGATCATAAAATGAAACCAAATGGACCCTTACGGGTCCATTTGGTTTCATTTTACACTCTCAAGAGTTAAATTATATTTAATTCTGAATAACCTAATTTTCAAGAATCTACACATTTAGAAAATGTATGTTGTAGAAGAATTGTTCTTTTGACCAACATTTTGACAGTTAAAGTCCTAAATTAGACTAAACTCAACATCAAATGAGGGTTCCTCCGTGGCTAAAATGCAGAATAGACAGTGGGCCCTGGTATGAAAATGGTTTAAAACCCACTACTCTAGCGCATTCTACTGCATTTTGGAAGTGCCACTAGTGCATTTTGGATTTTGGCAACACTGGAGTGGGTTCAATCATTCGCACGTATGTAGATGGTGTAAAACAATGATGACTGTGTCCCAGGTATGTGGAGCGCTTCCGCCACGGCCGTCCTCAGAGCAGAGAAGAGCGACAGCAGAGCAGAGGAGGAGGAGGAGAGGAAGAGGGAGGGTCCTTCTGGTGGTTGGGAGACCCCTCACCTTTACCCTGTAGACCCTCACCCACCGAGAGCCCAAAACAAGGTCTGTTAGACCCATGAGAGCCCAAAGCAAGGTCTGTTAGACCCATGAGAGCCCAAAGCAAGGTCTGTTAGACCTATGAGAGCCCAAAGCAAGGTCTGTTAGACCCATGAGAGCCCAAAGCAAGGTCTGTTACCTATGAGAGCCCAAAGCAAGGTCTGTTACACCTATGAGAGCCCAAAGCAAGGTCTGTTAGACCTATGAGAGCCCAAAGCAAGGTCTGTTACCTATGAGAGCCCAAAGCAAGGTCTGTTACACCCATGAGAGCCCAAAGCAAGGTCTGTTACACCTATGAGAGCTCAAAGCAAGGTCTGTTACCTATGAGAGCCCAAAGCAAGGTCTGTTACCTATGAGAGCCCAAAGCAAGGTCTGTTACACCCATGAGAGCTCAAAACAAGGGCCTAGATTTCCGTCACCGCTAAACCCCTTATCCCTTAACGTCTTTGCCTTTTTAAACTATTTTAAAAAACATTTTTCAATAGTTAAAAGGGCCAGTCTAGAAGCTCACAACCTGTCAATAGATTGGCACGTTGAACTATTCAAAAAAAGTTTTTTCAAAATAGTAAAAAATGGATAGGGGATTTGGGATAAGGGGTCTAGCATGTAACGGAAATGGAGCCCAAAGTCTGTTACCTGTACACCTACAGTTATGAGAGCCCAAGGTCTGTTACATACATGAGAGCTCAAAACAAGGCCTGTATGCCCACTGAGAGCTCAAAACAAGGCCTGTATGCCAACTGAGAGCTCAAAACAAGGCCTGTATGCCAACTGAGAGCTCAAAACAAGGCCTGTATGCCCACTGAGAGCTCAAAACAAGGCCTGTATGCCTACTGAGAGCTCAAAACAAGGCCTGTATGCCTACTGAGAGCTCAAAACAAGGCCTGTATGCCAACTGAGAGCTCAAAACAAGGCCTGTATGCCAACTGAGAGCTCAAAACAAGGTTTATACAGCCAGTGAGAGACCAAAACATGGTCTGTTACACTCATGAGAGCCCGAAAGAAGGCCTGTACGTCCACTAAGAGCCCAAAACGGTATGTCCATTGAGAGCACAAAACAAGGTCTTTAGACCCATAGTTTCCCAAACATGGGGCCGGGAAAATTTTGTTTTATTTGTTTATTTTTTGTGTCTCACATTGTTTTTAAATCATTATTATTTAAAAGTATATGTAGGATAAGGCAAAGCCACCCCCTATTTTTTGTGTTTATTTCTTGTGATTATTTCTCTATAACCCATTCTAATAATCCTACACAAGTTCATAATGGGAATACAAGTTAAAATAGTTAAAAAAACAATAGTTAAAAAGGATAAAAGTTCATGCATATATGTATTTCGTTTTTGTCATTGTTTTATGTAATGGTTTATCTCAAATAGTAGATTTCTTGCCTGCTTGCAAATGTAGACAGTGCAGTCGCACTTTTCCGCCGCTAGAGGGCAATACACTCCAGTGAGAGGGGGGTTGCTGACAGTCAGGTCAACGGGAAGTCAGTACATTCCTGTTGAGTGAGGGCTGGGCAAAACATGTCGTCTCATCGTTGTGTGTGAATATCTATGTTTTGCAGGTGAGATATCAAAAGTGGGTTCATACAGGCATATGAAACAGTATATTGGATCAGATGGGCGTATGTTTGGGGTGGGAAGGATGGCCATATGCGACCACAATATGATATGTACTGCATGTTCTGCTTGGTATTCTGGTGGATTAGCTCAGCTAATGCTAATTAGAGGTCAGGCTGCAGTAGGCCCTAAAGCAGTTACTGTGCGTGTGCGTCTGTTATGAATATAATAATATTAATTAATATAACTCACTGCAATGGTAATATGCCATATTGGATATTGTACTATTTGAAAGACTGTAATTTTGTCATGTAAACCGAATTAGTGATATGATTTGCTTATGGATTATGTATTTGTCCAGTCATGTCCAGTCAGTCAGGTCAAGGGGGAAGTTAGTACATTCCTGTTGAGTGAGGGCTGGGCAAAACATGTCGTCTCATCTTGTGTGTGTGAATATCTATGTTTTGCAGAACTGTCCAGTAAAAGCTCAACATCCAACCACACTGATATGGACTAATTAATTCATTGAAGTGTGTAACATATAAGAAAAAAAAAACATGTTTTATAATACGTACCGGTATAAAAATAAGTTTTATATATATATATATATATATATATATATATATATATATATATATATATATATATATATATATATATATATATATATATATATATATATATATATAATATACAGTGAGGAAAATAATTATTTGATCCCCTGATGATTTTGTAAGTTTTCACGATTAGAAAGAAATGAGCACTCTGTCATTTTTATGGTATTCTTATTTAAACAAATAGAGCCAGAATATGAACAAAAATGTCCATAAGAAAATAATATTTAAAGGTTATAAATTAATTTGCGTTAGAGCTCGTGAATAAGTATTTGATCCCTAAGCACAACCTGACTTAGTACTTAGTGGAGAAACCCTTGTTGGCAAGCACGGAAGTCAGACGATTCTTGTGGTTGGTCACCAAGTTTGCACACATCTCAGGAGGGATTTTGGCCCACTCCTGTTTAGATCTTCTCTCCAAATCCTGAAGGTTTCGAAGCTCGAGCTCCCTCCATAGATTTTCTATAGGATTAAGGTCTTTTTTTATGGACATTTTTGTTCATATTCTGTCTTTATTTGTTTAAATAAAAGTACCATAAAAATTACAGAGTGCTCATTTCTTTCTAATCATGAAAACTTACAAAATCATCAGGGGATCAAATAATTATTTTCCCCACTGTACATACATTTTACTGGGCATTATTGGGGCTTGACACTAACACTTAACAAGTAAAAAAAAAAAAAAAGGCGGGGCAAGTGAAGACTGCTACCTGGTTTTTTTTTCACCCAGTCCACCACTGGTCAGATCGAAGCAGCCTGTGGTTTCTGTCGCCCCTGCAGCGATTCCAGATCTGCAGCACACGGACCCCTGCAGTCCAGCCGGACGGCGTGGTGGCAGCCCACCCCCCTCCTCCTTCTCCCCCTGTAGAGACATCCTGGACTTCTCTGTTCTGGTGAGTCCACTGGCAGGCAGGGGTGGATCTATAGGCATCTAGGGCAGGGGTTTTCAACCTTTTTGACACCGGGGGCCACCATTTATTCAGCATTTGAGCCACGGAGCACCATTTGATTGCATTTTCACAGACCTAAAGACCTAAAATTGAAGTTTTTTTTGTTTTGTTTTTTTGTCCACAATTCCAGGCTGTGTTTCGCCAACAAAACAGTGTAAACGTATTAATTAAGTGCTGCTAATTCAGATGATGAATATTTTAACTCTTGAGAGTGTGAAAATGAAACCAAACAGACCCGCAAGGGTCCATTTGGTTTCATTTTCACACTCTCAAGAGTTACCAACTTAACCAACTTTCCATCATTTAGCCTGGGGACCACCTGGAACCTTCTCAAGGACCACAGGTGGTCCCCGGACCACCTGTTGAAAACCCCTGATCTAGGGCAGTCAGGGCTTAATGCCCCTGACTGCACCCAACCAAACATGATGGCAATGCAAAACAACCCAAGATATTTCAGTGCTTATATTTAAAAAAAAAAGTACTGTATTTTCCGTACTATAAGGCACACTTAAAAGCCTTTAATTTTCTCAAAAAACAACAGTGCGCCTTATAATCCAGTGCGCCTTTATATATGGATTGTTTTACTGCAGTAGGTTCTATCCTATGTTAACTGCAGTAGCTTTGATTCTGTGTGCCTTATAGTCCGGTGCGCCTTATATATGGAAACAGTTCTAAAATAGGCCATTCATTGAAGGTGCGCCTTATAATCCGGTGCGCCTTATAGTGCGGAAAATACGGTATTTGAAACACTACTATACTGCTACTGACTATAACTACAATCGTCTCACCACTCTAAACCAACAGCATTTCATCATGGAAAACAGAAAACTCTCTGAGTCAGACCTTTAGCTTTATGCATGCTGCGTGTCTGTTGCAACTTTCAACAACAACTGATGTTATTATTGATGCTTATACTTGCCTAATAAAAGCCCTGTAACCGAAAATGGTATGGGTGCGACTTCATCAGGAGAAAATGGTATGGGTGCGGCTTCGTCAGGAGAAAATGGTATGGGTGCGGCTTCGTCAGGAGAACATGGTATGGGTGCGGCTTCGTCAGGAGAAAATGGTATGGAGACCTTGTTGACCCTGACATTCTGCAACTCCAGGAACGAGCCGGAAGGCTGCTGCTAAGGAGGTAAGTTACCACGAAAAATAAATACCGTAATTTCTGAACTATAAGCCGCACCAGCTAAATTTGGGGCAAAATACTGATTTTTCCTTGTATAAGCCGCACCTGACTATAAGCCGCACCAGGCAATAAGCTTCATGTTAGAGCAGTGGTTTTCAACCTCATTGATACCAGCGCCCACTATTTATTCAACATCTTCACCCCACAGACCCCAAAAATAAAGATTTCTTTTGGTTTTGTTCACAATTCCAGGATGGATTTTTGCAAACAAAAGAGGCAAAACATCAAAAATGAACATGACTTATGACTAAGCTAATTTAGATGTTGAATATCATAACTCTTGAGAGTGTAAACATGAAACCAAATGGACCCGCAAGGGTCCATTTGGTTTCATTTTTACGCTCTCTAAGAGTTACATCTGGTTAACCAACTTTGCATCATTTAGTGTGGGGACCACCTGGAACCCTATGGGACCACCTGTTGAAAACCCCTGTTACCTGTAAAAATCCATAGATTGGCCGCACCGTTGTATAAGCCGCAGGGTCAAAAGCATGCGAAAAAAGTAGCGGCTTATAGTCCGGAAATTACGGTATATAAAATACATACATGAAGCTGTGCTCTGCATTCTGCCAGGGCCAGTTCTTTCGCACAAGCAACATAAGCGGTTGCTTAGGGCAGGGGTTTTCAACCTTCTTCCATACCAGGGCCCCACTATTTATTCAGAATTTGAGCCACGGACCACCATTAGATGATATTCTAGTTAGTGGGGTCCCACGACACACCGTCATTTACAACTCTTGTAAAAGTTTGACTTTCGCTTCTAATTTGTAGATGATGACCTATAGAACAATTTTAGTTCGAGTGGCCCATCTGTAGATGAAAAAAATATGCATTTTTTGCCTAATTTCAAAATTGACCAAAATCGGATTTTTTTTTCTTCTTAAAAGTCTTTATTTTCTCACAATTGCTGTTTTTTCTTTGTTTTCTTTTGCTATATCAAGTCAATACTAACCCAGGAATTAACTGGATTTCAAATATTAATGTTTGGAATATGATATGGAAAAAATGGACACCCATGTACATCAAATTACTTCAAATGGCACCTAATTTAAATTCTGTTGAACCTAGAAGGATGAAGTTAGTGCCTACCTATCATGAATGAGTAATGGTATAAATTGTAAATAAATAGAAACAATACAGTATTGGGGGGATTAAAGTTAGACATACCCACTTATAGCCCAGCCTCTACGTGTGAAAATTGTGCACTTTTCAATGAAAGCATGACATTTGGCACAAAGTTAAAGCCTGCCATAAGGAATTGTTTTGGCTATGGGTCTGTGATGACAGCTATGGTGGCCATCATCTGTTATTTTACCAATTCAGCTCATACAACATACAATCTTGATTCTGATGACAAAGCGTTTTCAAGGATTATGATTTTTTATAAAATGCTAGATAATAGTCAAATCATCAAAATGTGTAATATTGATGTATTGATGTAGGCAGTAAATCCATGTCTTCTACCCTATATGTGAAAATCAAGTGAGCCCATGAAATCAGCTGACATATTCTTAGTACTCACTCCAACTCAAACCAGCTCTACCCGATTGACCAGTACCCAGTGAGGTCAGAACACCAGTCTGTGTACTTCTAACCAGATCCCCATCCAGATTCAACACCAGTGTACTTCTAGCCAGATCCCCACCCAGATCCAACACCAGTCTGTGTACTTCTAGCCAGATCCCCACCCAGATCCAACACCAGTCTGTGTACTTCTAGCCAGATCCCCACCCAGATCCAACACCAGTCTGTGTACTTCTAGCCAGATCCCCATCCAGATCCAACACCAGTCTGTGTACTTCTAGCCAGATCCCCATCCAGATCCAACACCAGTCTGTATACTTCTAGCCAGATCCCCACCCAGATCCAACACCAGTCTGTGTACTTCTAGCCAGATCCCCATCCAGATCCAACACCAGTCTGTGTACTTCTAGCCAGATCCCCATCCAGATCCAACACCAGTCTGTGTACTTCTAGCCAGATCCCCATCCAGATCCAACACCAGTCTGTGTACTTCTAGCCAGATCCCCACCCAGATCCAACACCAGTCTGTGTACTTCTAGCCAGATCCCATCCAGATCCATACAGTAAAAGCTGTCTGGTGAAAACCACTGCTGAAGTGCTGTACCTTCACACACAAGCTAGTTGACAGGAAAATAGTCATACTCAAAGTAGTTATATTGCACCATGGTGACCATTCTTTTCGACTCTCATGTCCTTCTTGAAGATGGTTCGGAATGCATAATGCTTCTCCCCATGAAGACTCAACAACAATGTCAATTGAAGGAGCCTTCACCTCATGATACCTGGTGCTGTTGAGAAACTGTCTCCTGTATATGGCCTCCAAAACAAATGCAGACACTTGGCTAGACTGTCACAGTTTGAAAGGGTCAAGCCCCTAATCCTGATTGCGGCAGTCAACCCCACCTAATCACACAAACCGGGGCCTCCAGATGAGCCAGCAGCCATCTGCACAAGTCTGGGTTAGACCTTGCAGGGCTGAGCTAGAGACTTGGAAAGAAACCTTCGGCAAAGACAATGGCATTGACATAGTTGACATAGCCCCAGAACACTGAGGCCATAAGAAGTGAGGAGAAACTCTGGCTGGAAGCCCTCACCCCACGTCATCCTTTAGACCTCGTCCTTGAAAACGTAGGATTAGTTACCAGAATCAGGATCAGAGAATTTTAATTACTGTTAAAATTACCAGAACAGTGGCCTTGTGGTTAGAGTGTCCGCCCTGGAACCGGGAGGCCGGGGTTCGATTCCCGGTCGGGTCATACCAAAAACTCTAAAAAATGGGACCCAATGCCTCCCTGCTATGCACTCAGCATCAAAGGGATGGATTGGGGGTCAAAATCAGCTAATGATTCCCGAGCGCGGCAAGCTGCAGCTCACCTCTCCTTGGAGCTCACCACTCCAAGTGATGGGTTAAAAGCGGAGGTCCAATTTCGCTGCGGTAACGTAGTGACAAATCATGCGACTTTGCGACTTTAACTTTTAAAATATCAGCAGGTGGTGGCCATTAAGAGAAATATCTACCATGGTCACAGGACAAATATAAATAGTACCAATGAATTCCTCATCATTGACAATGTGGGACTATTTACTAGAATTAATATTTTAGAAAATAGCTGTCAGGATTACCAAGGGACAAATCTGTGATGGTGCCATAGCCAACAATGCTCCTAATGACATGCTCCAACTATGTTCCAAAATTCATGCTGTTATCATCAAAATACTGCACATAGAGGCTGGACTACGTGCTATTCTTGTGGATACACACCAGGGGGTGGGGGGGGGGGGGGGGGGGGGGGGGGGGGGCTGGGTAATCTGGTCTAAATGACTAAATACTACTTCTGAAAGTGAATATGTCATATGTTCAGATTGGATAAGTTACGACAGTTTTATATCCCCCCCCCCCCCCCCCCCCCCCCCCCCTAATAATCTTTATCTGCGTGCTGGCCACTCTAACCAAAATGGTTACCTCACCTAGAATTTAGTATTGAAAGTTAAACTTTTAAAGTTGTAAACGACAACTAAATTTAACATGGAGATGGAAACTCACTTCGGTGTTAGCTAATTTTAGCTTGTTTTGCTTGCTATTTTTGTCGATATACACCAATAATGGATGAAAAAATATATTTTATGTGTAATTAGGTTTAGGTAGCAAATGCTACACCTGATTGTGAATCCATAGATATCTCATATGTACAGATTGGACAATTTGATCAAAAGTTACAACAGTTTACATGTTTTGGTAGGGTTGGCACCTTGTTACGCCCCCTACAGGCCAAATATTTAATTTGTGTGCGGGCCACTCGAACCAAAATGGTTCTATAGACCCTCACCAACAAATTAGGACTGAAAGTGAAACTTTTACAAGAGTTGTAAATGACATCCACATTTAACATGGAGACGAAACCCCACTAAGTCCCACATACCGCCAAAAACTAAAGATTTATTTTTGCTTTTGTCCATAATTCCAGGCTGGATTTGGGGAAACAAACCAGGCAAACATACAAATCAAAATGACCATTAATCTTCTACATTCTCTAGTTGTGTAGACTTGGGGCTAATTCAGATGGTGAGTATTTTAGGCTGACCATACGTCCGTATTTCCCAGGACATGTCCGTATTTCACGTCCTGTCCTGGGTGTCCTGGTTTATTTTTAGAAAATGAGGAAATGTCCCGGTTTTTGTAAAATTACTTTCATTCAGTTCCTTTCCGACACGTCTTTATTTACATCAGACCAGTAAAGCAACAGGCACTAGGACACTATGCACGATGACCTCAGCCCTGAGCAGAGTCAGTGCAGGCAGCCTTTGTCAATCAGTTAGTAGACACTAGACAGCGTGGTTGTCAGTCTCCACCACCATGCCCAAGCAGCGCAAGTGCACATTTACAGACGAGTTACAGAAAAAAATCCCTGTATTCAGACCGGGGCGAGACAAAAGTGAAGCACTGTGCACTGTTTGCAAAGCAGGCACGTATGTCTCGCTCTGCAATGGTGGTGCAAGGGACCTAAAATCCCACATTGACACAGAAAAACACAAAAAAGCTGTTCGAGGCGATAGTAGCGCCTGTTCGATATCTGAATATTTCGTGAGATTCCCCCGCCCCCCCCCCTGCTAAGGTGTCCTGGTTTTCTCCTTTGAGAATATGGTCACCCTAGAGTATTTTTGCTCTTGAGAGTGTTAAGTCGTTGGCCGGTTTAGGTTTCAAGTGGCCGGTTTAGGACGATTACGTCATTCGTCATATTAGCTCGCTCCGCTAACGCACAAGTAGGCCATGCATGGCCTACTTGCGCGCAATGCGCAAGTATGCACTCTACCGAGTGCCGATCTAGGGTTTTTTCTAATATTTGTATTAGTGCTGTCAGATCGAATTTCATTTAATGAATTCCGTTCGAATATTAAAAAAAATATATAGTATTCGAAAGATTAAATTGCCATTCGAATTTAGCCTTAATAATTAATTAATTCTATGTCATATTTTCATTTGGTTTCATACGTTATTTCCCCTGTTAAATGTAACAAATCTTCCGGTGCTTGCAAGTTTGCAACCATCGCTGCATAATAGCAGCCTACCTTGAGAGGGGGGAGGGGTAGCAGCGAGAGACTAGAGAGCGAGAGAACTCACAGAAGCACCGCTGCTTACCGTTGCGTCCCCTCAGACCAAAATAATCCTTATAGAGCAAAAAATAAGTCCAGTGCATTATAGTAGCCTGTATTGCTAGCAGAGTACAGATAAGTTTAAAGGTGCAGTATGTAGGATTGTGGCCAGAACTGGTACTGCAATCACTTTCAAAATACTGTTGAGCGGTGTGTCCCCTCCCCCTTCCCCCCGACTAGAGGTTGCCAGCTAGGCTGCAGGAACGTAGACTGCAGGAGCTTCCATGGCAAGTGATGAATCCTACACAGTAATGGTTGTTACACATTGGCGAAAAGGCGAAACGACTCGAAAAAGCGACCAAAAAAGGCGAAATATTTGCCGGCGAATTTAGTGGCGGGTGCCTGTAGGCCTACACATCTAAGTGCGACTCGAATAAAACGATTAAATTCGCTTTTCCACTACTCCTCCTCCCCTCCTTCTACTGCTCTCCTCTCTGCTGCGTTGTCATTGATATATTTTATTCACACCATGGAAGGACGCACGCAGGAGCCGATCGAAATGTTGGTCATAAAACTTTTTTGTACCATGAGTCATGACCGGAGATCGAGTTCATTAATTAATTAATCCGACGGGCTAAGCGCTAAAAGGCTGAAATACAAGTTGATCGTCTATTCAGCCAAATTAAAAATGCCATATCATCTATCTGATCATATCCCTCTACAGATTAGCCTAATCTAGTCGCCGTGCTCTTTTGTCTATAGCCTATAAGTAGACCAGTGGTTTTCAACCATTTTCATACCAGGGCCCACTATTTATTCAGCATTTGAGCCACGGACCACCACTCGAGGACATTTGCTCCACAGGCCCTAAAATTGAAGATTTCTTTTGCTTTTGTCCACAATACCAGGCCATTCTATTTCTATGACCATTCTTCAACATTCTCTAGTTGTGTAGACTTGGGCTAATTCACATTATGAATATTTTAACTCTTCAGAGTGTAAACATGAAACCAAATGGACCCGCAAGGGTCCATTATTTGGTTTCATTTTTACGAGCTCAGAGAGTTTCATCCGGTTTAACCAACTTTCCATCATTTACCTGGGGACCACCGGGAACTCTCAAGAACCACTGGCGGTCCCCGGACCACCTGTTGAAAATCCCCGACGTACATCAATCAAATAGATAGATCAAGCAGTGACAAATTAATGCGCAGCAGCTTTCCCCGCTGTCTATAGGCACCACAGCCAATTTCAAGAAGAAATGCCAGGACTACTCACTTGGTAAAGTTCCCAACTTCTCGTGGCTTCATTTCAATGACGGGTATATCCATTTGGGGGTCCGCGGCCCGCAAGATGAGAACATCTCGGGAAGTTACGAGCGCCGGGTTATCCTAATTAAATTAAGCATGAGAGCGCGGGTCGCTCCCCCCTCCAGACCCCTTGCCCTAGACAGAAAGCTGTAGCCTATATAGTTCTATATTATGCACAAACTGTCTACCAAACTGCCTACCTTATTATGAGATATTAAGACATAAGATTCGGGCTCGAAGTTTGGCCATGGATTGATGCGCAATACAATATAGCGTCACATAATAGGCTAAGATTGTTTCCACCTGTAGCCTACCGTTGTGTTTGCAGGGACAGCGCTAAACGTTTTATTTTCCTGTAAATTTGCAGTAGTTGAGAGAAATGCACAGACAGTGTTTCAAAACCAAAACAGAGCTATAGGTTGTGACATTACATCTTTCCCATCCAATGCGTGATGCGCTCTGGATATGGCGACGTGCAATATGGAACAGTGGACACTGTGGTTTAATAACAAGCACACACACACACACACACACACACACACACACACACACACACACACACACACACACACACACACACACACACACACACACACACACAAAGCAAAATAAATCTTCAGTTTTAGGGTCTGTGGAGCAAATGTCCTCGAGTGGTGGTCCGTGGCTCAAATGCTGAATAAATAGTGGGCCCTGGTATGAAAATGGTTGAAAACCACTGATCTACTCTATAGATAAAAGAGCACGGCGCCTAGATTAGGCTAATCTACGGGCAGCCGCAACTAAATTCGCCGGCAAATAATAGTTTTATTTCGGACCTTGTCACAACGTAATTCCAATTCATAACGAGGTCTTTTAGGTTTCGGAAGGTTAGACATTTCTTTATCTCAAGTTCAACACGTTAGTAGCAGCTGCTGCGGTAACTAGAGCTGAGCTGGCAACCTGGATGCCGAAACTCTTCTGACTTCGTGATTGGGAGATAAGTGGAGGGTGGCGCTTCAGCCAAAACACAAAATGACAACAACAACATCAGTTGAGGGCTGCAACTCCACTTTTTAAATGGGATTATCCTGACTTGCATACTGTTGTCAGTGACACAAGTATTGGAAATGAACATGATTTTTAAATGTCTGTTGACATATCAGGGCCATTTTATGATTCGTTTTATTACAATTCTTACATACTGCACCTTTAATAAAAGTTGCATTCAGTATAAAACCACCGCAGTCATAAACAACATTAGTTACAGCTGTGTGATGACCGAGTTACATGGAAACTGTGGTCATTATGTTTTGCCATTTATGGTAATAGCGTGATCATTCGAAGGTGCTGGTTTCTATAGGTCACCGCTTTTGATGTGGCATCGAAACCTATGGGGGCTTCATGTAATGCACACAATGGCCCACATTTGCATGTGAACGGGGGCCTCTAGTGGATAGAGTATGCAGTCAATGACAGTGCATAGAATATGCCTAATTACCAGAGTATTTTATGGGATATAATCTATATTATAGATATATTATATTAAATAATGAGCTAAAATAACGTAAATATTTGATAATATAATATTTGATTATTAAAAATATTAAATAAATGAATTTCGAATGGTATTTTAGAGGGAAAATGACAGCCCTAATTTGTATACTGTATCTCCTATCCCATACATGGGCTTCACTTAACACAAAAACTGCAGCCTAATATGCTGTAAAACATCCTCTTTGTTCCTCTATTTGCTCCAGTTCTGTATTGTCCATGGTTGGTGCTGAAAAGTGCGTTCTCTTGGGTCTTTGCGAGATCAAATTAATGATTCATAATTATCTTAATAGCCTATTTTTGTATAATGGTTTAGTTAATGTGTCCCAGAGTCTTGTGGGAAGTCGCACAGCATTTTTACTACTGTTTATTTTAAATTCGAACCTTAAATTATGATATTCGAATGTTCTTTACATTTTAATATTTGAATATTATTTCAATATGGAATATTTGTTTGCAGCACTACTATAGTACGTCTGCGACCACATCGCACACTACCGTCCACCTCCATTGTAACGGCCGACCAAAAAACACTGAATAACTCCAGATCTAGGATACTCAAGAGTAGGGCTTCACGATTTCGCTTAAAATAAAAACTTGAGCTCTCTGAAACCTCGATTTTATTTCTTTTTTTTTGCCTACAAAAAAGGCAATTATGTATTTTAAATATGTTTTTATTTGATTCTCCTCCCGCCAACAGAGAATGGGGTGGTTGTTATTGAACAAAGATGACAGATGCAAACCTCAATTTTCTTTTAATGAACATTCAAGTAGAAATCTTGTCTTTGTTCCCCCAAGTATTTCTTTTCTCTTATTGGAGTCTTGGACTAGCTTTTCTTAAAGTAAACAGCAGAACACATTGCATGTTTATTTTCTTATTTAACAGAATACTTTTTTTTTACGGTAAGATAGACGGTAAGCCAGTGTGACACAATGTTCTAATAAAGGGGAAACCACGATTTTCGATCAATTGTGAAGCCCTTCTAGCGACTCGAGTGAGGGTTCTGTTGCTTGCGTGTTTGCCCCAAAATGTCAATGTGATTTCCTCAATGAGGGCTCTGTTTTTTGCATGTCTGTCCCTGTTGAACGAACGCCTCACGCAGCGAGGGCTCGGCCAGCAGCGAGTCCGTCCCCGCCATCAGCTCAGAGGGTCTGGGATGCTCGGAGTTCTCCTCCCCGCTCAGCGCGGACGAACCAGCCAGAAGAAGCTTCACGCCCATAGCAGAGGACACGGCCAGAAGAAGCTTCATGCCCACAGCAGGCGAACCAGCTAGAAGAAGCTTCACGCCCATAGCAGAGGACACGGCCAGAAGAAGCTTCATGCCCACAGCAGACGAACCAGCCACTACTGGTAAGAAATGGCCTCGCCTAGCTATGCTAATGTCACTGCACGGATTATAGTCTAGCTCAGTGGTTTGCATTCCATCATATTTCCATCATTTTTGGTGGGGCAGTCAGGCCAGTGGTTGACACTAACACTTGCCCGCTTGCCCGGGGCAAGTAAAAAAAATGGTGGGGCAAGTGAAGACTGCTACCTGGTTGCCCGATTGGGCAAGTGTGCAACTTAGTGCACTATAACACAACACAAGATAAATTAGTCTTGAAGGCAGTCATTGCACTCTGCCTCTGTGTCTTTCACTGCTTTCTAGCTATCCACAATTCCAGGCTGGATTTGGGAAACAAAACAGGCAAATTAACACATCAAAATGACTATTAAATCTTCTACAGTGTAGACCTGGGCTAATTAAGATGATGAATTTTAACTCTTGAGAGCGTAAAAATGAAACCAAATGGACCCGCAAGGGTCCATTTGGTTTCATTTTTACGTTCTCAAGAGTTACATCTGGTTAACCAACTTAACTGGGGACCACCTGGAACCTGGGGGGCAAGTGACCATGACCTGAGGGCAAGTAGAACCTGACTTGCACTTGCCCGATGGGCAAGTGCCTCGGAGACCTTAGCGTCAACCCCTGCAGGCCATTTAGGGGGCATTGCCCCCCTGGTGGAATAAAAGTACTACTCGGCAGCTTTTTTTTTTTTTTTTTCATTTTTTCCCCCGGTACATAGAACGAGATATCCCTAGGCAAGAATGTCTCTGTTGTTCTGTTCATCACATAACTTACACATAGTCTGCAGCCTGTGATATTCGACAGACATTTTGTGCCACTACTTTTACATGGATCTGAAACTAAACGACTATATCGCACTCCACGTCTTTGGAATCATTTAATGGCCGAGTACACACAGAGTACAGACCACATCCATAGATAGTGGCTCCAGGCTTGAAGCAACGATCCCTGGTGGCCAAGTTTGGTACTGCAGGCGGGTGGAATTCATGCACGAACGCCCCGAGAGCACGCACGCTCGTTTGCTTTGTGCACGTGGACAGGGCAGTTTGTTTTTAAGTTGTTTTCTGAATAAACCAGCGGTCCTCACGTCATATACTACCTCTTTTAATCCTTTGCTCGTGCGCGACGGCGCTCGTTCATGGTTCCCATAATCCCTTGCTTCGGGCGTGTTCATGGAGAAATACTTCCGCATTTGGACACCAAATTTTGGTGTCCAAATGCGGAAATAGGCGCACTTCCGGCGGTCTTCCGGGTGCTTCAAAGCGCCAATGAGCAACTTGTATTGAAATGAACGGCAAGGGGGCGGGGCTATCGCTCGAGTCCGTTCTCTATTATTTTATTACTCTATGGTACAGACCTACAGGCATTAATGCCCGCGCAGCTGTCAATTCCGTGATGTCGCTATGAGAGTAAACCATGGCGCCATTTTGTGATAGTTCTGTGAGGAACGGAACAACGGAGACATTTAATGGTCAGAAAACTGAGCGCCCAAGCATTCTTCATGCAGCCCGAATCGGGACAAAATGGAGCTGGACATACGTTGTTTTCAACAACTGTAATGTTCATGTTCTACTAGTATGACCTTTGTTCATGTCAATTCTACATTTGAGCTTCAGACTCCCATTTAAAATTTTGACCACAATTAATTAGGACTGACATTAGGAGAGAGAACAGGCAAACGCTTGATGATCAAAATAAAATCAATAAAACAAAAATCTCCATTTTCTTAAGCTTCCTCAAATCTCTCTTTTTTTAACATTAAACCAGTGTAAAGGTTAACGGACTGGTATGGGCCCAGATGGTTGGCTCAACCGTGTGAGCACCTAGGCTGCCAAGCCAGCAGGGCGCCATACCGCGGGTTCGACTCCCGATCCAGACGGCTTTTGTCGCGTGTCACTCCCCCATCTCTCTCCCCATTTCCTGTCTTAACTATTGTCATCAATCAAGCATAACAAACCCCCAAACAAATCTTGTTTGAGACCCAAAATCAATCAATAATAACAGCTGCGGTCAACGTGTTCGTGAATCTACAGGAGTGTCGAGATCGGCCTCGATCTTCCGCTCTGGCCACGCCTCCTCTGTGCTGGCCCCGCCCCCGCGAGACGACATCCTCTTCCAATGGCGTTTGAGGAGGAAGATGGAGCTGGCCCGCCATGGGCTCCCAGCGCAGTGCCAGCAGTCCCCTCGGAACCCAGGGCAGCTGCAGTCTCAGAACACCTCAGGTCAACAGCAGTCTCAGTCCCCTCAGTACTCAGCTCAGCAGCAATTTGAGAAACCAGGTCAGCAGCAGTTTGAGAAACCAGGTCAGCAGCAGTTTGAGAACCCAGGTCAACAACAGCAGTTTCAGAACCCCGCAGGCCAGCAGCAGCAGTCTCAGTTGCCTCAGTACCCAGGTCAGCAGCAATTTCAGAACCCCGGTCAGCAGCAATTTCAGAACCCCGGTCAGCAGCAATTTCAGAACCCAGGTCAGCAGCAATTTCAGAACCCCGGTCAGCAGCAATTTCAGAACCCCGGTCAGCAGCAATTTCAGAACCCCGGTCAGCAGCAATTTCAGAACCCAGGTCAGCAGCAGTTTCAGAACCCGGTCAGCAGCAATTTCAGAACCCCGGTCAGCAGCAATTTCAGAACCCCGGTCAGCAGCAATTTCAGAACCCAGGTCAGCAGCAATTTCAGAACCCCGGTCAGCAGCAATTTCAGAACCCCGGTCAGCAGCAGTTTCAGAACCAAGGTCAGCAGCAGTTTCAGAACCCAGGTCAGCAGCAACAGTCTCAGTCGCCTCAGTACCCAGGTCAGCAGCAGTTTCAGAACCCCCCAGGCCAGCAGCAGCAGCAGTCTCAGTCGCCTCAGTACCCAGGTCAGCAGCAGTTTCAGAACCCAGGTCAACAGCCGCAGTTTCAGACCCCGCCAGGCCAGCAGCAGCAGCAGCAGCAGTCTCAGTCCTCTCAGTACCACTGCACCGAAGCGGCCCGTCCCACATCCAACCTCCCGTCACAAGCAGAAACTCAGGAAGCCGCTGGGACTTTCCACTGGCCCCGCCCCACTGCCACGCCCCTCCCACCCAGCGGAGTCCAGAGCGACGCCCAGGTCCAGGTAGGGCTGGGCGATATACGTGTATATTTATCATGTTTTCAACCTGTGTGCTGATACACAATGCTATCACCTCCTGGTTTCAGGAGGTCCCCAGATAAATGATGGAAAGTTGGTTAAAGGTAGGGTAAAGTGATTTGAAATTCATGGTGTAGTACCAGCCTGGTGCACTAGGGGCGCCCAGCAGTAGCTACTAGTCTTGGGCGATATTGATTTTTCAATATCGATATCGATAACGTGATTAAAACCGGTATTGTCGATATTACCGAGTCTAGCGGCCAAACCACCGACTGCTGTCCACGTGGGCTCGTGATCCTCTCTGTCCGTCCCCCCTGTCAATCACGACGAGCAGCGCAATCACGACGATAACCATTTCCCCCATTATATGTTAGATTAAACCCTTGTGCATCCACCCTGTGGATATCAAACGTCTACATCAAAGGACAACACCACAGCAGACGATCACAGCACACCATGCACAGACAGAGTAGCCAATTGTATCTAAAAATCAACTGAAATATAGCCTAACTTGCTGTGCCACCGCACCGCAGCAGGAACAAGAGAGAGAGCAGACGGCTGCGCGCGCACACACACACACACACACACACACACACACACACACACACACACACACACACACACACACACACACACACACATGATCTCAAGAGTTACAGATCCATAAGGGTCCGTTTAGATACAAAGGATCCATCATTTAGCTGGATCTAACTAGCGATCCTCAAACAATCAGTGCCGCCATTACAAAAAAAAAAACAGCAACCAAGGCTTTTTTTTAACCTTACCTTGTCTCCAAATAACAGGTCAACCACCAAAGATCAGGAAAAAGATCGCTATTAGATCCAAAAGTCAATAAATCCAAGCTCCTTCAGTGTACAGATCCATAAGGGTCCTTCTCCTACACTCTCTCCGTCTCTCTCTCTGTGTTTGTTGTGTGGTTGCTATGGAAACACGTGGCTGACACACGTGGCAGGGAGAGCCACGTGGTGAGGGTGAGAACCCCATAGACTCAACTACATGCAACACATGCTCTCTCTCTCTCTCTCTCCTCTCTCTCTCTCTCTCTCTCTCTCTCTCTCTCTCTCTCTCTCTCTCTCTCTCTCTCTCTCTCTCTCACTAATTGCAGCTGGCTATGTGCAGAAGATAAAAGGTGGCATTCTCAGTCCATATTATTTCATTAAACGGTATATAATTATACACATCATATACACCCAATGAAACCACTCAATGGACACAGCAAATACCAGTTTGAATTATCAAAATCCGTTCAGAATTGAAGATGCATAGAAGGAATCAAATCTCAACTCTTTGCCTTGCGACATGAGCGTGCGGAGCTGCGCTGTGTGGTTGTTTTTCTTTTTTTGGACGATATTGTTTGGAGGGGACGGTAAAATACGATATTCGGTATTCGGTATTTTTTGTAAATCCTGCGATATTACTCGGTATTGATTTTCAATATCGCGGTAAACGGTAATACCGGTATATTGCCCAAGACTAGTAGCTACACTATGTGAACCTGCTGCTCCAACCTGATTGGAGGAGAATTCACCCACCCTCCACCTGGGGAACTTTTATTAGCTCCTCTGCTAACGTGGGGGAGGGGGAAACTCCATATTAGGGCTTTAACCAAAAAATCGATACATCGATGCATCGATTTGCAGTAACACGTGTCGACTCCAAAAAGCCCGAGTCGATAAGTTGTTTTTTTCCCTTCCTCCGAAGGAAAGGAGGAAAGAGGACTCAGGAGGAATTAAACATTTACCTTTGTTTTCCCCTTTTTTCTTTTTCTATATGTGCGACGCGTGTGTATATAATTCAACTGTAATATTGGTTACTGTCACTCACGGACAGAAGTCTCCTTTGAAGTTTCCTTTGCAACTCTATCGGAGTTAAGCTTTAAAGCTGCATGCGCTCTTGCACTCTGGGCGCGCGGCGTTCTACTGATCATTACGTACACGGATCAGATCGAACCGCAAACAGTGTCAGAGAAATACAGAACTTCATCAACCACCACCTCCCCGCGCTACAGTTTCGAACTAGGCTACCGCACGGGACGCATGCTTCTGTCCGCGTCATTCTCATTAATTTACTGAAGGGATCATAAAAGAAAAGCGGCGCGATGGTGGTGTTGAACGAGGAGGAGGAGGAGGCGGCGGCTACATGTAAATGGATCGTATTCTGCGTTCTAACGTGTGGGCTGCTGCGTATTGATAATATTATGTGTTTTTATGGCTGGCCTGGGAGTGGACGTAACCTGGACGATGTGCAGCTGTGTGCCAATATTTTCATATTAAGCTTGCCACATGCGCCATGCGTAGCCTCGCGATGTGTTTTGTATAGGCACGTCGCCGGCATATAGCGGCACCATTTGATCCCCACCCCCCCCTCGGGGAACCACCACGACGGACCCCCCCCCCCCCCCCCCCCCCCCCCCCTCGCGCCATAAAACGATAAATCGATACAACTTCGACTTGACTGTCTGACAAGTCGACTTGAAAAAATCCATTTGTACGCCCTCAGAGAAAAGAGGTCCTAATAGAAAAATAATTACCAAACACACACAAGTTGTGTTCAAAAGGTTCAATCATACACATCAATGCAGCCTGGTAACATCAGTCAGGCTTTCTGACACGAACGCATTCATGAATAGGACCTACATAAATATATATTAAAAAAAAAAAAAAAAAAAAAAAAAACAATTTTGGACCTGGCGATTCGATATGGATATCATGGCATTAAAGGGGAATTTCACCCATTTTTCAATTTTGTTTTCTGAGAGCGTTCTCAGAAAAAAAAGAAGCGTCTAAAGAAATCCATTAACATGGTGAAAATACATCTTGATGATGTCATCAAGATGTTTCACCATGTTAGTGGTTTTCTTCAGACCTCCATTTCTCGGGAACACAGAATGGGGGAACTTTTTTATCATGTCCACCCAACACTTCTAAGGTAATACAAATGACATATTAGAAAATGTTGAAAATGGGTGGAATTCCCCCATAAGCATTGCAATATATTGGAATATCAATGTTTTTTGCGCAATCCTAGTGATCAGTAATCGTATCCCCACCAGGTCCAGGTGAGCCCCGCCCCCCACACGCACCTCCTCTGTGACGTGCTGCCCTGCCCCCGCCCCTGCCGCCACGCCCCTTCTTCCACGCCGCCGTCGCCGCCGCGCCAACGGCTCTCCCAGCGCCGGAGGGCCGGAGGAGGCGCGCCTCCCAAAAAGTCCTCCACTTCTTCTTCCTCGTCCTCTTCCGAAGACGCCGAGGAAGACGTGGAAGACGGGGCGGGTAAACGTGGGCCGCCGGTGCCGGCGCATCGCGCCATGACAGGAGAAGACGAAGGAGAGCGGCGCGCGGAGCGCAGGAGAGCGGAGAGGAGGCGTCAGGAGAAGGCACACGGCAGGAAGAAGACCAGGACTTCATCCTCGGCCCGGTAGGACGAATAGACAGGGATTGACACTAAGGTCTCAGAGGCACTTGCCCATCGGGCAAGTGCAAGTCAGGTTCTACTTGCCCTCAGGTCATGGTCACTTGCCCCCCAAAAATATATTGTAAATTTTGCAGATGTAACTCTTGAGAACGTAAAAATGAAACCAAATGGACCCTTGCGGGTCCATTTGGTTTCATTTTTACACTCTCAAGAGTTAAAATTCATCATCTTAATTAACCCCAAGTCTACACAACTAGAGAATGTAGAAGATGAATGGTCATTTTGATGTGTATGTTAATTTGCCTGGAATTGTGGATATCTAGAAAGCAGGGAAAGACACAGAGGCAGAGTGCAATGACTGCCTTCAAGACAAATTTATCTTCTGTTGTGTTATAGTGCACTAAGTTGCACACTTGCCCGATCGGGCAACCAGGTAGCAGTCTTCACTTGCCCGACCATTTTTTTTTTACTTGCCCCGGGCAAGCGGGCAAGTGTTAGTGTCAAGCCCTGCATAGAGCATGGCGATTTCAACCTTTTTTTTGATACCAGGACCCACCATTTATTCAGCTTTTGAGCCACGGAGGACCACCATTTGAGGACATTTTAGCCCCACAGACCCACCAAAACTAAAGATTTCTTTTGCTTTTGCTCACAATGCCAGGCTGGATTCGTGTAGACTTGGGGCTAATTCAGATGATGAATATTTGAACTCTTGAGAGCGTAAAAATGAAACCGAATGGACCCGCAAGGGTCCATTCGGTTTCATTTTTACGCTCTCAATGAGCGTAAAATGATGACGCACACAATATCATCATGACACACACAATATCATCATACAACCCCAATTCCGTTGAAATTGGGACGTTGTGAAAAATGTCAATAAAAACAGAATGCATTGATTTGCAAATCGTTTTCAACCTATATTGAGTTTAATACACTACAAAGACAGTATATTTAATGTTCAAACTGATAAACTTTATTGTTTTTTGAAATTATACAATCTTTTGTAAATTGATCCCTGCAACACGTACCAAAAAAGTTGGGACGGAGGCAACAAAAGACTGGGAAAGGTCATGAATGCACAAATAACGCCTGTTTGGAACATTCCACAGGTAAACAGGTTAATTTTAAACAGTTTAATATTGTTATTGAGTATAACAGGACCATCCCAGTCGCTCACAATCAAAGATGGGGCGAGGTTCACCACTTTGTGAACAATTCTTTGAGAAAATCATCTAACGATTTAAAAACAATGTTTCTCAACATTCAATTGCAAGGAATTTGGTGATTTCATCATCTACAGTCCATAATATAATCAAAACATTCAAAGAATCTGAAGAACTTGCTATACTAAAGCGTCAAGGCCGAAAACCAACATCTAGCACTTGTGACCTTTGATCCCTCAGGTGGCTCTGCATTAAAAACTGACATCATTGTGTAAAGGATATTACTGTGTGGACTCAGGAACACTCAGAAAACCATTGTCAGTTTACAGAATTTGACGCTACACCTGCGATTGCAAGTTAAAACTCTACCATGCAAAGCAAAGCCATACATCAGAAAGGTTGGTTTGAAAAAACAACTAGAAAAACAACCAGAAATGCCTTCTCTGGGTACAATATCATTTAAAATGGTTATACACAAAGTGGAAAAGTGGGCTGTGGTCTGATGAGTCCACATTTCTAATGATAGTGGACCCAGAGAAGGCATTTCTGGTTGTTTTTCAAACCAACCTTTCTGATGTATGGCTTTGCTTTTCGATGGTAGATTTTTAACTTGCAATTGCAGGTGTAGCGACAAATTATGTAAACTGACAATGGTTTTCTGAGTGTTCCTGAGTCCACACAATAATATCCCTTACACAATGATGTCAGTTTTTAATGCAGAGCCACCTGAGGGATCAAAGGTCACAAGTGTTTGGTGTTGGTTTTTGGCCTTGACGCTTTAGTATAGCAAGTTCTTCAGATTCTTTGAACGTTTTGATTATATTATGAATTGTAGATGATGAAATCACCAAATTCCTTGCAATTGAATGTTGAGAAACATTGTTTTTAAACCGTTGGATGATTTTCTCACAGAATTGTTCACAAAGTGGTGAACCTCGCCCCATCTTTGATTGTGAGCGACTGGGATGGTCTTGTTATACTCAATAACGATATTAAACTGTTTAAAATTAACCTGTTTACCTGTGGAATGTTCCAAACAGGCGTTATTTGTGCATTCATGACCTTTCCCAATCTTTTGTTGCCCCCGTCCCAACTTTTTTGGTACGTGTTGCAGGGATCAATTTACAAAAGATTGTATAATTTCAAAAAACAATAAAGTTTATCAGTTTGAACATTAATTATATTGTCTTTGTGTTGTATTCAACTGAATAGAGGTTGAAAACGATTTGCAAATCAATGCATTCTGTTTTTATTTACATTTTACACAACGTCCCAATTTCAACGGAATTGGGGTTGTATAATATCTAATTTGCAAGAAGTAGAAAGCGGCAGGATACAACACTTTGCGTTTCATTTTTCATCAATTCGATTATTTGATCGTCCCAAAAGATGGTGTGTGTGTTGCCATGATTTGTCACGACCCGAGTTGGCTTTGTCCGCGTTGTAATCGTCTTTATATAAATTATTTTCAAAAAGTCTATGAGAAAAATGAATGAGGAAAACATTTCTGGAACCGGGGCGGTGACGTCGCTGCGCAGGCCTATTGAGGCCGGTTAACCAGAGCGATAGCCGTTCATTTCGATACAAGTTGAAAAACTCCTGGCGGAAGATCTAGTGCTTTTTGGCTGGTGAGTTGGGGCAGAATTGATTGACAGGCGCCAGAGATAAAACCCTCGTTTTTCACCATTTTCCCTCCTATGACAGCTGGTTAACCAGATATAACTCTTTGAGAGCGTAAAAATGAAACCAAATGGACCCTTGCGGGTCCATTTAATGAAACCAAATGGACCCTTGCGGGTCCATTTGGTTTCATTTTTACACTCTCAAGAGTTAAAATATTCATAATGTGTGTTAGCCCAAGTCTACACAACTAGAAAATGTAGAAGATTAATGGTCATTACATTCTCTAGTAGTGTGCTTCCGTCTCAAGTGCTTCCCTTCAGCATCTAGCGCATTCTAGTGAGTTTTGGAAGTGCCACTAGTGCATTTTGGATTTTGGCAGTTGGCAACACTGGTTTTGATAGCCTGGTTCAGCCCACAAAACCGGTTCACTCCGTTGGGTTCTGTGGTCTGGTGTTGTGTTGACGAGTTTCAATTCATCTCGTCCGGAAAAAAACGGCCCGTCCAATGAGCGAAGGGGCTGGAGGCGGGTCTAAAAAAATAGCCAATCAACACTGTCATCTAACTGCCACAACGAAACAGTTGCCCATTAAAAAAAAAGAAAGAAAAAAAAAAAAAAAACAGCACACATCCATTCAGTTTCATTGTAACTAAGATTTTTGATCATAAATGGGCATTCTTTAATGCTGCACTTAGTTATAAATAGCAAAAACTAGGACCTTACCCGTTTAATATGTGAAGTCCAAATCATGCGAAGCGTGGGTAATGTGTGTGCAATATCAGTCACCAGAAAAAAGATGGGTTGTTTCGAATAATCTGTCATGGTTAAAATGGAGTTTTAAGTTATAATGGGTTTGGGTCCGACAGACTAATGAACATCAAATATCTAAATACTGAAAGGAGTAACTTATAAACTGTCTGGTGTGTTCACATGAGGCTGAGTAGACCATAAAATGACCAAAAGTTTTTTTGAAGGTGGAGTACCCCTTTAACTTCTTTGTGGCATGATGTGCGATGTGAGTTACAGTACATCTGGTTAACCAACTTTCCATCATTTAGCCTGGGGACCTTTTGGAATGCTCTCAGGGACCACTGGTGGTCCCTAGATCACTGGTTGAAAACCACGGTGTTAGTGTAGAGTCGACACGTGCGCGCGCGCACACACACACACACACACACACACACACACACACACGCATAGAAAAAAAGAACGATGATGGCGAACTGCCTGTACATGTCTATGGAGTTGTCGCAACTCTGTCTACTGTCTGTAACACTCTGGCCGTTCAAGGGCATGCAGAGTCAACGTTGCGACATCAATGGCATGTAGAGTAATACGTGCGACATTGCGGGGTCAGAAACTGAGCGCTCGAGCGCTGTTCGTGCAGCCTGAATAGGGACAGACGCGTAGTCGAACATACAGTTTATTATTAGACAACACAACACGTGTGTGATAGGCATTGTTCGAAAAAGAGTGAAATACGATCGTGTTTGCACTTTGCAGTGGGTAGTGTAGTGTTGGAATATGGACATTGGGCAGCAGCGGCAGAGGCTGGATGTTTCTAAGTGGATGATGGTAGCTTTGACTGCTAGCAGGGTGTAACATGGACATTGGGCAGCAGCGGCAGAGGCTGGATGTGGCTAAGTGGATGATGGTAGCTTTGGCTGCTAGCAGCGTCCTGCTGCTCCCATAGAAAACACCGTGTCGAGTAGGCTAAAGCAGCCGACACGCCGCGAGTCGAGGTTATGTTTTATTTTCTTCATTGACGGAGCAGCAGAGCAGGCAATGCAAGGCGTTGAGGGAGGGTCGGCGATTCGTTGTAGTCGTTGTGCTCGCGTCTCACTCGTCTCCATGCGCAATGATAATTCCATGTTGGGTCGGTGTGACGTGTGTGATAGGGGGCGGGTCGCTTCCCGCATATAAAGCTAATGGGACGCACAAATAAATTCATTATAAATCAACGGTGTGTTAATTTGGCAAAAGGGCTCCGTCAGTCTCTTCATGACATTATGGTGAACGGCTGTGTGAAAACTTACAGCGATGGCTGGAGCCGTCGCGGAGATATTTGTGTTTCAGACATTCGGACAGACAACTCCTTAATTTTAGTATGGATGTCCGACGCCAACTGCACTGCTGCACTTTGCTGCTAACGGCTGCTAAGTGCTAACTGTTGTTGTCGACTGCAAATGACGTCGCGGGAAGACAGATTCGCTGTGATTGGTTGAGGGAAAATCAAGTGCCCGCCTTGTCGTGAATCGGTTACAATGGGGGAATTTTAGCCCCGCTGACCCCAAAACTTAAGAATTATTATTTTTTTGTTTTTGTTGACAATTTCAAGCTGGATTTCAGAAACAAACACAAAAATCTTCTACATTCTCTAGTTGTGTAGTCTCGGGCTAATTCTCATGATGAATATTTTAACTCTTGAGAGCGTAAAAATGACAAAAAAATAAAAATAAAAAAACGACAATGTGCATCAAGTAGATTAGTGATGACCTGTTATATGAAGATATGATGAAAAGTGGTGAAGTGGTCCTTTAAGTAGAACGCTACGGAGCAGAACTAAAAGTAGTGTTAAACAGAAACTCCTTCTACAGAAAGGAGCTACAGTAGTATATGTTTTGATATCTGCTGCTTTTTAACAACATTTTTTTTCTCCATCTTCACGCAGACATAAAAGCGTCCACGAGGACACCGGCTCCGGGAAGACCCCCTTAGCGGCACCCCAGCGCTCCAGAGGAGATGCCTCCGGGGACCACCAGGAAGAGGGGACATCCAGGGATCAGGAGGACACGTACCAGGGGACAGGGGACCGGGCCCCTCCACCTTCTCCAATACACTGTGCACTGGGACAGGTACTGAATAGTGTGTGTGTGTGTCAGGGTTATAATAGTTAAGTAAAACTAACTAAAAAAACAAAAACTGAAATTCAAAAAATATCTGAGTTAACTGAAACTAATAAAAACTAAAAAATGAATGCAAAAGACGATAACTAAACTAAAACTGTAATGTGGGGTTCAGAAAACTAACTAAAACTAACTGAAATTACACCCAAAATAGCCTTAGTTTAAACATCCAAGATGTTTAAACTAAGGGAGATGTTTCTAGATCTTCTATCCAGTACTGAGTTCCATAAACACTGAGGGTACAAATTGTGTTCTTGTGGGAGAGTGCAATCATCCAATCTACTAAGAGTTGAATTCCTACTTTTTTAACCCTATACCTGACAACCAAAGCACAGAAAAAAAAATAAAATGACTAAAACTATAAACTAAACTAAAACTAACTCAAACTAAATATTTTCACCAAAATAAAAACTAAATAAAAACTAGCAAGCCCGCTCTAAAAACTAACTAAAACTAACTGAATTAGAAAATAAAATGTCAAAACTAAAATGAAAAATCCATAACTATAATCAGGGCTTGGAAACGAAATTATTTTATTTTTCAGGAACGGTTCAAAACCGGTCCGGGTAGATCTATATTTAACGTTTTCGTTCTGGCAATCGTTCCAGCACCAAACCAAACCGGTTCGAACCGGTTCGGAACGGAAAAATTACGTTCGTTCTTATCGTTCCGGTAGTTTTGCGGATACATGTGAAGTTGTTTACAAACATCAAGCGCACGTGGCTATCGGGGAACACTGGACTATTGATTATCATCCACATTATTACCCTGCCACTGGAGCAGAGTGCGTGCGCTGCAGCAGCCATGAGCGTTCATTAAACTTTGGTCAAATAACTATCTGTATTTAAGCCTTTAGTTTTGTTTTATGGATGTCAGTAAGGCCATTGCGCTGTCTGTCTGTCTGCATCACGACGGCACCCGCAGCGCACATGCATGGCTATATGGCGATTACGCATGTCTCTGGAAGAGGAGGAAAGGGGAAAATTAAACATTTACCTTTGTTTTCCCATATATCGTTGCTCTATGTGTGCGACGCCTGTGTACAGTAATCAACTATAGCCTATATTGGTTATTATCACAGACATAAGTCATTCTTAATTCCTTTCCAATTGTATCGGAGTTCAGCCTTAATTAACATCTGACCGCAGCTGGGCTCGCGCGCGTCCTAACTGAGAGGCTGCAGCCAGCTGCACAGTGTCAGAGAAATATCACCATCGCGCAAACATTATCTCCAAACGTAACCCACCACCACCCGCCGTGTTATAAAGACCGTCTTGTCTTGGTTTCGCATTACGCACGGGACGCGAGGAACAGTTACTTCTCAGAGCGCATTCTCGTTTAGGCTGATGTTTTATTTGCTGAATGGCTCAGCCTCAGAAAAGGAGCGGGTTCCAGATGTGTGGATTTAGGACGAGCAGGAGGAGGAGGAATTCAAGTAAAATGCCCGCTGTAATATGAAATCAAGGAAATAGCCTACATTGTATTCTGATGATGTGCCTGTTAGACTTCATATTTCCTCATTGTTCTGGCGTGCGCGCTGTTGCTATGTTCTAATGGCTGGCCCGGGCCTTTTAGCTGCGCTGCGTGCTGGATTGACAATAGTCATACGCACAGCCTCGGTCCCTCGGCAGGCCCGGCTCTAACATTTCGACTCAAAAAAGCCGGTGGTAAATATAACAGTCACGATATGCGTGTTTATTAAAAAAAAAAAAAAAACGCAACTTAGATAGTTGCGAGTACCTTAATTTATCATTGATTGAGAAAAACGTTATTAACCGGTTTTGTGGATTTCGGAATTACGTTTCGTTCCGGAACAGTTGAAGACCATTTCGTCTCCGTTTTCGATTCCGTTCCTTGAAAAATCCCCTAGAATTCTGTTCGTTTCGGTTTTCGGTTTTCGTTCTTTGAACCGGTTCAAAGCCCTGACTATAATAACCCTGGTGTGTGTGTGTGTGTGTGTGTGTGTGTGTGTGTGTGTGTGTGTGTGCGGGCGCGTGCGCGTGCGTGGACGGTACGTGGGCCTGAGTGTACCGGACAAGGGCCCCTATTTTGATTGTCTTAAATGGGTCATTCCACTCACTCATTTTCAACATTTCACTGTGTCATTGATGTATCTTCGAGGTGCTGGGTGGGACATGATAAAAACGTTTCCCCCATTCTGTGTTTCCTAGAAATGGAGGTCTGAAGAAAATCATTAACATGGTAAAACACATCTTGATGGGACATCATCAAGATGTATTATTTTCACCATGTTAATGGATTTCTTTAGATGCTTTTTTTTTTTTCTGAGAGCGTACAAATGGAACCATTTTCCACATTTGTACACTCTCAGAAAAAAAATGTTACAAATGGGTAGAATCCCCCTTAGTATCAGGTCTTAAGTCTTAAGTCAAAACTTGGAGGTGTGGCAAAGCTGTTTGGCCACTCAAAACAAACAGCTTTGGCACACAGCTTTGACACTAGTCTTGGGCGGTATTGATTTTTTAATATTGATAACGTATTGATATTGATAACGTGTATTCCACTTTCAAAAAAAAAAAAAGAAAAAAAAAAAACTTTTGGTCATTTTATGGTCTACTCAGTCTCATGTGAACACACCAGAAAGTTTCTAAGTTGCTCCATTCAGCATTTACAACATAGATATGTCCATTTTAACCATGACGGATTATTCGAAAACAAGCAATATTTTTTTTCTGCTGACTGATATTGTCCTCATGAGAGGGCCGTGGAATTTCATTTACAGTTTTTATTTGTTTTAAAATATTGTTTTGAAAAATGTAGCCACCACCCAAATTAATAAAACAATTTGTATCACATTTGTAAGCTCTCAGAAAAAAAATATTGAAAATGGGTGGAATTCCCCTTTAAGACAATGAAAATAGCGCCCAAGGAGCATCATGGGATACGTTTTGATCACGTTCGGTTCTGATGTTGGAGAGAACAGTCAATGTACATTGTACAGTGTATTATTTTGGTTGTTTCTGTAGCTTTTATCTTGTATATGGAATAGAGTTCCTCTCCTCTGCCAGAAGGTGGTGCCAGAGGTTCAGTGAAGCATGCTGATTGGTTCCTCTCCTCTCCACCTTTTGAGTTTTAAAGGGACCTTTCACTCAAAAAACATTTGATGGCATCTACTCTAGCTCATGTGAACACTGCCGGTAGTATTTTAAATTACTGGATTCAGTATTTAGATATTTGATGTTCATTTTAGCTGCCCCGCCCCCGTCCTATACAAACCCATTATAACTTAAAACTCCATACAATTGACAATATTTTAAAAAAATATATAAATGAAAACAGCAGATGAAATTCCACGGCCCCCTCATGTAATAGGTCACAAAAAAAATATATTGTGTCTTTTTAATGAATTAAAATGGTTAAAATGGAGTTTTAAGTTATAATGGGTTTGCATAGGAAGGGGGAGGGGCAGCTAAATACTGAATGGAGTAACTTATAAACTGTAGAGACTGAGTAGACGACAAAATAGGTGAAAACATTTATTGGTCAAATCCGATTGGTCTGGTCAAATATCTGCTTGTTCTTTCTTCTTCCTGATTTTGTGTTTTCTGTGAAGCACATTACGTTGCACTTGTTGTATGAAATGTGCTATACAACAGGGGTTTTCAACAGGTGGTCCGGGGACCACCTGAGAGGGTTCCAGGTGGTCCCCAGCTAAGTTGTTTAACCAGATGTAACTCTTGAGAGTGTAAAAATGAAACCAATGGACCCACCAGGGTCCGTTTCTACGCTCTCAAAAGTTAGAATATTCATGCTCTGAATTAGCCCAAGTCTACACAACTAGAAGATGGACTAAAGCAAAAGAAATCTTTAGTTTTGGGTCTGTGCGGCTAAAATGTCCTCAAATGGTGGTCCGTGTCTCAAATGCTGAATAAATGGTGGGCCCCTGGCAGGCGCGTCATTTCTGTGGGGGCTCAAGGGCCAGAGCCCCCATGAGAATTTCAGACTTAAGGGGCTCTGGGGCTTGGGTGGCCTGAGCCCCCCACCCCACAGATTCTCCGCACCTCGGGGTTGTTCACACCATCGACCATCGTCTATTGTTGGCTGTGCATTGACAACACCTATAGGCAACAGGGCCATCAAATGCTAATCAGGTCTATTGTTGGCTGTGCATTGACAACACCTATAGGCAACAGGGCCATCAAATGCTAATCAGGTCATAGACGTGGCTCTAGCATTACTGAACAGGTTTAGCCCTACTGTGTACAGGCACATGCACCACACAGAGAACTTTCTGGTGGGGAAGGGCGACTGTGAAAGCTTGGTGCAGTTCTATGGGACCTACATTTTTTAATTTTACTTTTTATTATTATTTTACTACGCCATAGTATGTGGGGGGGGGGGGGGGGGGGTACAGCCCCCATGAGCACGGACGCAGGATAACGCCCCTGGCCCCTGGTATCAAAAAGTTTGAAAACCACTGCTATAGAAATAAAGTTTTGATTGATTGGTTTATCTCTCTGTCTGTCTGTCTGTCTCTCTCTCTCTCCCCCTCTCTCTCTCTCTCTCTCTCTCTCTCTCTGTCTCTCTGTCTCTCTGTCTCTCTCTGTCTCTCTGTCTCTCTCTCTCTCTCTCTCTCTCTGTCTCTCTCTCTCTCTCTCTCTCTCTCTCTCTCTCTCTCTCAGGTGGTGTCAGAGGTCCTGTTCCCCACACTGAGGAGGAGGAGGAGTCCCGTCCCCGCCTCCGGCCCCTCCCCCTCAGTCCCCGGCCCCTCCTCCCCTCCCCCCACCTGCTCCTCTGCCCCCCCATGACCTTCAACAGCCTCTGGAGGTCATCACACAGCTGCTGCAGGAGGCCCAAGGTACGAGGAAACCTTTGACCTCGGGGGTTAATGTGTGGGGTGGGAATGCTTTGCAGGTGGGACCACACAGGTCGTCTGCCGCGCTGCGCCGCGCCTGTGGTTGGGTTACGGGTCAGCGTCTTTCGAATTCATGACGTTGAGTGGTGCGACCACTCCCGAGGCACGGCTTTGTCGTGGGGTAATATGTCCCTGCGTTTAGCGTCCCAAAAGGGGCAGGTTTTCAGGGGTGTCAACTAGGGCATTGACCAACTAGTCGACTAGTCGATTGTCAACAAGTAAAACCACTAGTCGACCTTGTTGTTACTAGTTGGACTGGTCGATAAGAAATGAATAAAAATGGAGGTATTATTATTTTTATTATTAATATTGTTTTCGTCTTACAACATGAATCTTAGCTGGATTATAGTGACCAATGTAGTTTTCCTTTTACAATAACAAACATTATAATAACATGAGCGAGACGCTCGCCTCTGCCCCAGAAAGGTGCTTTGCTTCGAGTGCCGTCTGACCGTGGCTTAAAACGAGCGAGTGCCGGGAGCCCAGGAGGTCAGGGGCAAGGCTTCCCCCTTCCTCAGTTCTGACCCGTCAATGTCGCAACTCTTCTACTAGATGCCCTCGCCCGCCCCCATTTTTTTTTCTTTTTTAATATAATTCTTTTTAATACCAGGTACATTAACGACTAGTCGAATAGTAAACTAGGCAACTAGTCGACAGGCAAAAATCACTAAAAGTGAATGCCTAGTGTCAACCCACACGATTAGCCGTGTTCTACTCATTCCAGGAATGCCCGGTCTCTACACGCCATACCTTGTTGTAAAGGTATTCCATGTAGGGGGGAGATGCGATAGAAAATTGGTATTATTAAAGGGGAAGTCCACCCATTTTCAACATTCTAATATGTAATTAGTATACCCTAGAGCAGTGTTTCCCAACCTTTTTTACCTCAAGGCACACTTTTCATAGCCCAGAAATGTCAAGGCACACCTAGATGTAAGTTGCGTATATATACAGTATAACATTGTATATATACACCTTGTGTGTATATATATATATATATATATATATATATATATATATATATATATATATATATATATATATATATATATGTGTGTGTGTGTGTGTGTGTGTGTGTGTGTGTGTGTGTGTGTGTGTGTGTGTGTGTGTGTGTGTGTGTGTGTGTGTGTGTGTGTGTGTGTTATTTGATACCAAACCCAATAGTCTTTGAACACATTTGTGAGGGGAAGAAATAAAATGACAGAGACGGTGCCTCAGTTTCACTAATTTATTTTAGAAAAACTTTCAAAAATATAGCACACATATGCTGAATTGTCATGTCATCAATGGCAAAAATACTTCTAAAAAAGTAGCCAATACATGATCTTAAATTTCAGAAATTCTGTCAAATGATGAAAAAAAAGTTATATACAAAATGTAGCACACACATATTCAATTTATCATGGCACAGTAATATAAAAAAGGGAAAATAACAAATCTTTGGCCAGATATAAGGATTTTGAGCAGTTTTGTAAAAAAATAATAATAATAATAATAATAAAAAATAAAAAATAAAACGTAAAAATACTAAGAAAAAATAATATATATTTGGCAGCAATGCAACTTTAGTGTGAACCTTGAGCTTGTTTTCCTGAAGCGAGAGTTTTTATCCTGGCTGAGACAGTGGACATGTTGACACGGAGCTCCTCATCAACTGCTCTCAGTCTCTCTCTGTGTTTGGTTTTTATTCCAGTCAGGGTTGAAAAGCCCAGCTCACACAGGTAGGTTGTGGAAAAGGGGAGCAGCACTGCCATTGCGCTGTCTGAGATTTCTGGATATTCCTTGCCAACAGCCAACCAAAACCTGTCCAGGCTTAGTTCTTTGAATTTCATTTGCCATCCAATGTCGTGCTTTATGTCAATTAACTGCTCTTGCTCCAGAATTGAGCTCTTTTCGTTTTTTGTGTTCATTGGGTCACAGATCCAGGTATGGTCTGCAGTGGTGAGGTCTTCGGAGAAATAAAATGCAAATTTCTCCTCGAGTGTTTCCAAATGCTCAAAAATAAGTGCACACAAATCAGGATCGTCCTTGTATTGAGCATTGCAGGACACGAGAGGGAAGCACGCGAGTTGTCCCCGCTTAACATTATTACGCCAGATCCCAAGCTTTTCCCGAAAACCGACCATTTTTCTTGTGCTTGTGAGAATGTTCTCATTTCGCCCCTGCATTTTCATGTTAAGTGAATTCAGATGGGTGACCATGGTGTGTCTCAAGGTGACGCTTCAATTTACTGGGAACCATGCAAGCGTTTGCAAGCTTGTGTCCACAAATAATGCACATTGGAATCGGATTGGATATGTCCCCAGTAAACGTGAAACCGTATTTAATGTAATCCTCGCGGTACTGTCTGGTCCAGCCTTTCTTAGTTGGTGTCGCCGTCGCTCCTTCACTGGCCGGCGGTGAAGGGCTGCTTGCTGTGCCGTCGTCAGATGACGATTCGGTGGCGCTGTGTGTGCTGCTGCGGGGCAGCGCTGCGGGATCCGGTGGTGGTGCCTTCGGCTTGAAGGGACCAAAATTTAGCGTCTTCTGGATGCATCTCCGTTTGGCTGCTGGTTCCATGTTGTACAACCCAGTGCAACTGATAAACTGAGCTTGTAGCTGGGATATTTATACAGTAAAGTTGTTCCATACAGACAAAGACATGCATTCGCATTAACATTTCTATTGTTAATGATGAGCCCTGTGACGCACGCACATCACACCTATTGATGAGGTGCGATTACGTGCGCGCGGCCGTCATTAGCATGTTGTTTTTCTCGCACCTAAGAACAATGGACTGCAGTATCGATTGGTTTCGGGATATGCTAAGGAATTTGTTTGGCAATTATCACGGCACGGTTGGCCTTGCTCCAAGTCACGGTAAAGTGACGCGGCACGGTCGTTGGGAATGACTGCCCTAGAGGTGTTGGGTGGACATGATTAAAAAAAGGTCCCCCCCCCCATTCTGTGTTCCCAAGAAATGGAGGTCTGAAGAAAGCCACTAACATGGTGAAACATCTTGATGTCATCGTCAAGATGTATTTTCACCATGTTAATGGATTTCTTTAGACGCTTCTTTTTTCTGAGAGCGTACAAATGGAACCAAATGAACCCTAACGGGTTCATTTGTTTCCATTTGTACGCTCTCAGAAAATAAAATGTTGAAAATGGGTGGAATTCCCCTCAAAAAATAATTGCCAAAGCTAGGTTTCGGAATTTATGTGGGACCAGTTTACATACATCCCAACATGTACGCATTTCTCGTAGCAGCTACGTTTTTTTACCTCATACTACGCTGCTACGATTAATCACTTAAAAATACGCAAAGAGCGCAACCAAACTCAAACTCCGTTCACTTCATGGGGCCAGTCCAATGGCGACTCTGCTACGTCGTAAACAATGTATTTCAACTCCAGCTTGTCCCTATTCAGGCTGCATGAAGAGCAGCTCCAGCGCTCAGTGTCTGACCCCCCAATGTCGCATCTCTGACACTACATGGCTCTGCCCGACTGGCCAATCACACCGTGTCTTGTGGATACATTAGCCGTTGTGGCCCATAGAGTAACATAGAGACCACATCTGGTCTCTATGTTGTGGGTGGAAGGGAAAATCAGAATACGTCTCTTCTATGTTTTGTTACTCTATGTTGTAGCCAAACAGAACAGAGTGCATATGCTCTGAGTGCGTCCTCCCATGCAGTTCGCTAGGCTATTACTGACACGTTCATCTTCTAACTTAGCCAGACTCTCGTCAAAATGTCAAAGAAGAAAGCGCCATTAAGGAATTATTTTTGTGAACTAAACGGGGACGGGGCGCCGAGTCTCTCCGATCCAGAGGTCTCTTTGGTCGGGGAGGCACGGCATGTACTCCCCTTGGCGAACGCAGCGACTGCGAGATGTGCTAAATGGGCTATGCCGCTAGCATCCAAATCTAGTCGATAAAACTGCATTTTTATACAGGGATAAAGGATTTCGTTCAGCCAGCTTTTGATAAGCACGAGAAAAGCAAAAGAACTTCAAGATAGTTGAAACAATAAATAACGATCGTGTGTGTGTGCGCGCGCGCGTGTGGGAGAGAGAGAACCCACGTTGATTTGTCTATAGCTGAAAGCCAGGGGAATTCCACCAAAAAAAGGGAATTCCACCCATTTCCAACATATTACTATGTCGTTAAATACACCTGATTGATGTTGTGTTGTGTGGTTCCCCCATTCTGTCTCCTAGAAATGGAGAAATTAACATGGTGAAACCTATTTTACCATGTTAATATTTTTTCTTTTAGGGCCTTTTTCCTGAGTGTGTACAAATGGAATAGGTACATTTGGACACAAAGGTGTGTGTGTGTGTGTGTGTGTGTGTGTGTGTGTGTGTGTGTGTGTGTGTGTGTGTGTGTGTGTGTGTGTGTGTGTGTGTGTGTGTGGATAGAGATATAGTTTGGAAGGGCTCAGGATTTTTTGGCTTTAATCCTGTTATTAGCACGTTGGTCCAAAACCCTTAACAATACTTTAAGAAATTCTCCTTATTTAACAGCATTTGATAACTTTACTGCTGCAGGTGGATATGCTGTTTGGCTAAAACACTATTCATTAGTGTTTTAGTCAGTAACATTTTCTCATGCTATTACAGCTGATTTAATAGTATTGAATCAGTGTCATGGATTTCAATGTTTGGGGGCACCCAACTTCTATTGGGCTAAAATCTACTGAAACATACCTCCATGATAAGTGAGAATGTGAAGTTAATATAGGCATACAAATGTGCCTTGCAATGTGCGCCGCGCTGCCGCGCTGTCGGGCCGCCGCGCCGCCGCGCCGCCGCGCCGCGGTAATTTGCTACTCAAAAACATTTTCAAATGTTGGCATGTATGAGTTTATATATCGTATATAAATGATTTATTTAAGGACATTAATATTTTCAAATATCATTTATTCGTCCACAGGTTTTTTTATATACAGTACATATATATTTTTATTACGGTGAAAGGCTAAAGGTCACAGGTTAAAAATCATCAAAACTTCAAAGCATGACATTCTGTATTAGGGTATGAAGGCTGCTCTGCCTTCATACCCTCCATGAACACCCCGTGTGTTTGCGCCATGCGTCAGATAGTTTTTTGACACATAGAGACGCCAACAAGGAGTATTTATCGTTGGGTCAGGGCGTCTTCTTAGTTCCAAGGCGTCCTGTTCTTGCTGTGACCAGTTTCGCCTGGGGCCAGAACATACCGTCGTGTCGCAGCTTTCGGAGAAGCAACTTACCGTACACACGTCAGGTCAGCAGCTCTGTGCAGTGGCGTTTCTAAGCAATTTGGAGCCCCAGGCATGATTCTCCTGTGACGTCATACCTTTGACAGGCACGGTAAAACGGCGACCCCCAAGGGATAAAAAAAAATCATCCTTTGGGGGTCGGCAGTTTAAAATTAGTTCATATTTAATATGAACTAATTTTAAACTAAAGAACTTCACGTGGCTTCCGTCAAGCATTGAATTCTACAGCCTGTGTCTTTGTATCTGCTAGCATGAACGCACAGTTTTTTTTTTCAATGGCGTATAAATAAATATAGGGACATATTACAACGTTGAACAAGATAGAAATTTGCACCCTATGGCCAGAAAAAGAAGAATGAAGTCTCTGTGTGTTTGACCATAGGGTTGAATGTTGGAATTTCTGCAATGTCCACAATGCTTTGGTACTCTTCCCTTCCGTGAGGGAAAAGGGCCAAGGGTTATAATAGTATAAAGTTGTAATAGTTAAATAAAACTAAAAATATTTAATAACAAAACATAATAATCAAAACAAATCAATAATTAATAAAAGCATGGAAGGAAATGCCTCATCAGATTTGCTATAGATTAGTATAACATGCAGATCAATCGATCTCCCAGTCTTATAGTACAGACAGAGGCAGAGTGGTCACGAGGTGCATCGAGGCATTCTGCGCAAAGACCTCAGGAAATGTCACCTCCTTTAAGGCCAGGGGGTCAAACGTGAGAGGTCACGGGGGTCGTGACCTTTGTGACATGCCTTCCTCCGCTGTGCCCCACACAGGTTCCGCAGAGGTAAATGGAAACCCCCCCGACGCCGGCAAGGGAAAAGCCTAAAACGTTGTTATACATTCCGCCGTTACACAAGTATCGCCATATAATGCTTCATTTGTGGTCAAAATTTGAATTGTTATGCTCTTTACCGTTCTGTTTTCATTTCACTGACTGCAGTGTTGTTGTAGTCGAATAAAACTAAAAATGTTTACTGTATAACCTTTTTTTTTTCCACTGACAAACTAAATAAAGACAGAAATAAAATACATACTTTTGCAGGTTCAATCAAAACACATTCCATTTCTTAATGTATTCCTTACAATTGTGTTTTTCATCAAAAAGGATGACAGAAAATGTGAAATATTTTTACATTAGATGCTGATGGAAAAAAGTGCAAAAATAATAATAAGTAAAATTAAATCGTAAATATGAAACCAAATGGACCCTTGCGGGTCCATTTGGCTTCATATTTACACCACCTGAATTAGCCCTACACAACTAGAGAATGCAGAAGATTTATAGTCATTTTGATCTGGTATGTTTGACTGTTTTGTTTTCCCCCTGAAATCCAGCCTGGAACGCAAAATAAATCTTTAGTTTTGGGGATCTGGGATGGTGAAATGACAGCAAATGGTGTTCCGTGGCTCAGATTCTGAATAAATAAATAGTGGGCCCTGGTATGAAAAAGGTTGAAAACCACTGGTCCAGACTATAACCTCAGGTTGTTTGTCTCTGGTTCAGATTCAGATGAGACGCAGTTTGAGGATGACCCGTTACTGCAGGTCCTCCGCAAACAGAGGGCGTGGGTGAAGGAACAAATCAGGTACCACAAACTACACTATTCATATTATTTGTTCTTCATTGCCATATACAGTATACCGTACGTATGAAGAATGTCTAAAGCATAGTGTTTTTTAATCATCTGTCTTTCGTCAGTCCTGTGGAAAGAAAAAAAAAAAAAAAAAAAAAGAAAAAAAAACATTTTCATTGTTACCTCTTAGTACCTTTTGTCCCTAACCCGGAAGAGAATCATTTTGTTTCCCTTTATTGAACAGACTGAAAAAAATATTTGTAGGGGGCACGGTGGCACAGTGGTTAGTGCTGTCGCCTCACAGCTAGAAGGTCCTGGGTTGGATTCCCGCTAGGGGCGCTGCTGTGGGTGCTGGCGGCGTGTCTGCTCCTCCGCGTCATCAGTGCCCATACCCGAGGCGGGGTTGGTGAAAGGGCCTTTCTGTGTGGAGTTTGCATGTTCTCCCCGTGTCCCCTAGGGTAGATACCCTCACAAAAAACATGCAGTAATCCTGGGCTCTAAACTGCCTCCCCCTGGCCAGCCGGGGCGCCTGATGGAGGGGACTGGAACTGGTTGGAATAACGTGTTCCTTCCACGCACGACGTCCAACCAGGGAAACTCCCCCCTGTCAGGTAAAAAGAAGGTGGCGCGACTCCTCATGCCTTGAAGGAAGCATGAGGCCAGTCTGCTGCCTCCCCAGGTTGGTGGAGGGTGTGTAGAGCCCAGGATCACATTAGGAATTGGCACTGGGTGAAAAAATGGGTTACAAAATCGTGGGATAAAAATTATATTAAAAAAAGAAAAAATATTTGTTTGACAAGTTTTGTCAGTCTCACTTTGAGCTGTCCACCATGCTGGACATCGTGAAGTCGGTCAACGATTCCATGCACCAGATAGCCATCACTGGCTTTGAGGTCAGTATGTCATCATGCCACCAAAGAGCTCCATGTGCACCAACCAGGGCACTTATTAATATACATCAGGGTTTCTCAACCTTTTAATAATTCCAAGTACCACCTCAGAAAATATCTGTCTCTCCAAGTACCACCATAACACCATAATTAGAACTCGGAATTGGTTGGTCGTCTCTTACTTACGACACCATTATGTCATCAGCTAAACCAGCCAATCGTAGTACCCTGTCGGACGACCAACTATGTGGTCTGTGTTTTTTTTCACCCCCAAACACTTTTTAGTGTTTTAGTGTATATCAGGTATTAGCCAAAAATAATTAAATTGGAGGTTTGGGAGTGACTATCTAAAACAGAATCAGCTGCCAGTTAAGTGATTGCGTGTAATTGAAATGATGGTACAGTATGCTGACATGCAGGAGAACAGATATCTACTTTATCTTCAGTCAACTATTGCATATCTGAGGTTTTGCTTAATCTGATTGTTTCAGTCAAATAAACGTTGCTTGAAACTGTCCACAACTGATAGTATCACAGGATATGCCCTGAAGGATGACAGTGCCGTTTTTTACGTTGATGAAAGAACACATTTTGTGTAATCTTTCTAACGTCTGGGTCACTTTGGAGATATGAAGAGGCATGGTTTATGTTTATACTGTCTTATAATTTTGTTTTTCTTCCCATGTTTTCACATGATATGCAAAAATACAGGTTGTGACGTCAAGTGCTAACATGAGGGTGTGTGTACCCTGAATAAGGCAGCTTATGTCTGTCTGACATGTATTATTTGTATTTTGCAGTGGACCTTGTCTAACTTTCTCTCCTGTTTTGTGTACTGTTGTCCTGCCTTATGAGGGTTAACACCTTACCAGCTGTGATCTTGGGTTAGCACTTGTTATCTGTCACTTTATTTGCTTCTTGGCTTGTTTCCCAACAACTCTCTTTAGCAGACTTTCAAACAGATGAAGCAAGCGCACCGTCCGTAATATGGATGAACTTAGACAGGAACCATAGACAGACCTTAACCGCAGGGCTGTGGGGCTGATTGATTGAATGATTGATGCATTTCTTAACAGCTTGGAGAATGGGTATATCACAAGCACAACTCAATACAAAAACTGATAACTGTGGATGACACCATAAAGCATCACACTTGTTTACAAGTTGATCCATTTTCAATTCAGAGCTAACATGGACAATGGTGTGTGTGTGTGTGTGTGTGTGTGCGTGTGTGTGTGTGTGCGTGCGTGCGTGCGTGCGTGCGTGCGTGTGTGTGTGTGTGTGTGTGTGCATGCGTGTGTGTGTGTGTGTGCATGCGTGTGTGTGTGTTCTCCCACAGGGAAATCTGAGTGAGCTGGGAAAGCTACTGATGCAGGGCTCTTTCAACGTGTGGACAGATCACAAGAAAGGCCACAGCAAGGTACAATTTTCAATTTATGCATTTTGCAGGCACTTTTACTATTTACTACTATTTACAGTAAGAGAGAACAAAACATTGTTACATCAAATACACCAAAATAGTCATGAAGAATTATACATAATGCAAAGGACCTAACAATGGCATGCCTATATATACCTGTAAAACCATGCATATACGCTACAGTGCTATTTATCTAAAATGCTTTCTAATTTACAAAAGTTGAGCCTTTGCATGATACGCCTATAAGGTCATCAAGGCTCTGGCAAGTTGCCAAATGCTACAGGCACTTGGATAGCACTTGACTACAGACAGATAGTTTCGAGGAAGCAGTCTGATGCCATGCTTCAAACGAGCACATTATGAAAACACAAAAATCAGCTGTGCTGATGAGACCAAGTCTTGCAGAGCTAGGCTAGCAGTTTGCATGGGGATTAAGAATTATGAATTAGTTACAATGGAATTAAATTGACATGTATAATTGCAATATTACATTCAAGGGTGTACTTCATGTAGATCATTGTCAATTCAGTGACACTTATGGAGCTCAGCTAAAGCCTCGTTCCTGACCGCTTCGCTGTCGTGCCAGTAATCATGAAAAAGCACATCCTGTCATCCATGGCAATTAATATTACAAAACTAATTGATGGGGTGACATGTGGTGACTTCAGGTGAAGGACCTGGCAAGGTTTAAGCCCATGCAGAGACACCTGTTCCTGTACAACAAGATGCTGCTGTTCTGTAAGAAGCGAGAAGAGACCACCGACGGCCACGAGAAGACCCCCTCCTACAGCTTCAAGCACTCCCTGAAGGTCAGTCACAATTAAACTGGCCCTTGTGTGTGAGTTTGAATCAACAAGAAACAATGATTATTACCCAAGGGAGCCCTGTTGTTCTTTAAATTTTAAAGAACTCTCTCGCTCTCTCTCTCTCCCTCCTTGCTTATGTAGGAAACGCGGGAAGTTGTTAATATACTTACTTATACAATATAGTTGTACAATATGTGTACATTCACACACAACTTCCCCTCAAAAAAGCTGTTTAATCAGCCATTTCCTTATTTCCCCTGGCCATCCTTTTTTGAATCTCAACGTTGTCACTGATATAGTGATGATGTAGGCTCATGGTTAGGGGAAAGCAGAAGATGTTGATTAAACGGCTTTTGAGATAACAAGTGTAGTGTTGGTCTAGAGAAGGAAACATGGCGCGACCACTCTTTTTGTTATGAACTTTATGAACTTTGCTACAGTGTACCCATTTAGGCCTGACCTAAGGTTTTTGAAAAACCTGAAATATTTATATTTCAGCATCAAATAAAGTTAATTATGGAATACTGTACATACTGTACAGAATCCAAATATGGATTCCCGGCCTGAAAGGGTTAAGTCACGGAAGAAATGCGTGACATTACTGGGCCTGTGGCAGCACAAGATGCAGGCTAAACAACCAACAAGCACACAAACAGTTCATCCCTTGTGACAAGCCGAGTTCCAGAGCTGCAGCATAGTGTCACAGTTTAAGTCAAACTAAAAGCATTATCGGTGGCTAACGGCATTAGCTGTTTCTCATGGCAAATAAACAAAGGCTTCTCTTCTCCAACAGTGTCTTGCTGACATGCTGTATCTCTGTTTGAACAGATACAGCTGCTGCAGAGCGAAAAGCTGGAATAGTGATGAGGGTGAAAGTGAAAAAAAAGATGAAAAAGTAAAAGATGAAAGGCATTTTGTTAAAAACACCTACAAAGTATGCATGCCATACTAATATATGTATACAATACCTGGATGAATCTGTGTTTTTGGTAATTGGTAACGCCCACTGTTGTGAAGTGGTCAGTTGGGCCAGTCTCCATCTTGCAAGGTTTGCTGAGTGATTATTCAGATGCACATGATTTAGAACATGACAACAGACGGTCCTGTGACACAAATTATAACTTATCCGACTTTATTACAGTCACTTGGAAAAATCATATCATCGTGCACAGATGATATGAGTCTCTCCGAGATGATAAGTCTCTCTGATAAAGTTTATAATGGTCATCGACGTCATATGTCAATTAGTCTCACGTGTCCAGTCCATACGCTTCCGTCATACATTCTGCACCAACTGATGCTCTATCATGATTCATGACTAAAATATAAAGCGGAAGTGGAGCCTCCTCCCCAATTCTGTGTTGCCTTTAGCCTACAGTCAGAGATTTATCCTAATAAAGATCGAATCATCTAAGTATAGGTATCCTGGCATTCATTTTAAGTTATATTTGTTTTCTTAGGTTTTATGACCTTTTATGACCCTCACTTACACCCACACAACCTGAACTTTGAACATTCCGTTGATTTTCTGTGATTTGGTGTTGTTATCTGTGTTCTAAGGGCTTTTGAATTGAAACAAAAGCAGGCAAACTGGCCTCAACAGTGACATCTGCTGGCAAATCCCTATATGGGATTTGTGAACTCGTAATCAGTCCACAGACAATCAGAGAGCCCTTGTTTGAGCCAGAAAACCCCAGACCACAGAAAACCTAGTGGATGTTACAGCTTGCAGTTTTTTTGCGTGCAGTTGAGCTCACAAAATGTAAAAAGAAAATGTAGTTCCAGATACAATGTTGAGACTACATGTGTCTGAAAAGTGTACGCCAACAGCCCCAGCCAGTCATTTAATAGAGATGCGCAGTGACGTCACCGCCCCTGTTCCACTAGTGGATTCCCCATTCATTTTTCTCATAGACTTTTCGAAAATAATTTATATCAAGATGATTACGCCGCGGACAAAGCCAACTCGAGTCGTGACGAATCATGATGACACACACATACTTTTGGGACAATAAAATAAAGATGAAAAACGAAACAAAAAGTCTTGTATCATGCCTTGTATCATTTTGAAACAAAGCCGTTTTACTCAGAATCGAAACCCAGCCACCAGGAAATGGATTATCTTTATGTATTGGTTTCCTCAATTGTTAAATCTCGAAAAGCATTACATTCCATAACCAAATCATATTGTTTAAAGTAATGAGGCGCAAATCAAGCTTGTTCTAAGAAATGTGTTCCCCCAGTTTTGTTGCACAAAACTGGAGTGTTAAGACAATGTACAGTACATAATACAGTTGTGAACTGTAATACATTTTAAAGATTTTAAAGAAAAGGCGACAAAATGCAATATCAGGGGTAAACGAGTTAACCATCATGGCTGCCCATCACTGTGTTTCCAGATGAGTGCCGTTGGGATCACAGAGACCATTAAAGGAGACATCAAGAAGTTTGAGGTGTGGTACAATGGCAGGGAAGAGGTCTACATCATCCAGGTACTGCACTGCTTCTAGACTTGAGTACAATTTACCGGTACTTAAGTATTTACTGGAGCCTTGTCCAATTTTCAGCTGCATTTATTTGAAAAGTTTAGTCACTAGTTTTGTTAGTTCTATACTTTTGTAGATTTTGAATGGTATTACAAAACATACAGTAACCACTTACTCTGTATACATTTTGGTCATTAGTAGTTAGCCAAACATTGACGTATTTGAATGCTGCTTCCGGTATACTACAGTATAAGTATAATAGCATACTGCAGTAAACACAGAATCTCAAAATTATAATCAAAACTGCAAATATACAAGCTCACATTGTGTCTTTGTGCACTCAGCTATTTACAAACAACAGAACATGCATTGTGTCTAATGTAGGGTTTTCATTTATTTGGAACAGTGGTACCATAATGCAGACTATCAGGATATAATAATAAATATAAATACATAGGAGCAGTGCTCTATACTGTATGGATAACCTCCGCTCATATCCTCTGGAGGGCAGTATTGCACCACAAAGCTTACCGAGTGAGCAGTAAGTGAGTGTACTGTATACTGATTACTACAGTGTGCATGGCGAGTTTGACTTAGAGTGTGTGTGTGTGTGTGTGTGTGTGTGTGTGTGTGTGTGTGTGTGTGTGTGTGTGTGTGTGTGTGTGTGTGTGTGTGTGTGTGTGTGTGTGTGTGTGTGTGTGTGTGTGTGTGTTGTCTACAGGCTTCCTCTATGGATGTGAAAAACATGTGGGTGTCTGAGATCCGTAAAGTTCTTACGGGCAAACTTGAGGCATGCAGAGGTAATATGCGCACGCGCGCACACACACACACACACACACACACACACACACACACACACACACACACACACACACACACACACACACACACACACACACACACCATTTTCCTCTCCTTCCTTTCATCTTGATCCCATTGCCTGCCCTTTAAGAATGTGCCAGTGAATTGTAATGTGAACAGTGGCCACACACACACCCGGACTCACATACTGTACACAGACACAACATGTAAAAAGGAAAATGACATTTTAATACTAGTCATTAATCTACATATAGATTAAATTACTCAAAGCAGGTCATGTTTGCATGTTTGTAATTGCAACAGTTGAAATCAATAATCTATCAGTATTGTGATATTAGCCTGTGGTGGGGGTCACATTATGCTACTAGGCTTACCCATGCATGCAGCACAGTACAACATGAATACAATCATAGGATACATGTGAATTGAAGCGATTTATAAATGTTCCATAAAACGGCGGCCTCACACTGCAGAGAGTGCTAATTCCTAGCATTGGGAAATACAATATTCTCTCAGTCTAAACATTGTGAGGAGAAAATATATAAAGGGGGAGGGTGGTACGGAGACATGCTTGATTTATTGCGCCTTGTGTGCAGAATTTCCATATTAGGAACTGACTTTTGTGTTTGCACAATGGAAATTGTCACGTCACCCGCATATTTATCAACATTTCGGAGGCAGCCACCATCACTGTCTGGAGACACACTTGGCATTCTATTGTGCAAACCGTCAAGTCAGGAGAATTGCATTTGCCATATTGCTTGTGAAAGTCACAGAGGATGTAGAAAAACATCATTTCTGTAGTGGTAATCGCATTCCATCAATCGTTTGCCTCCTCCAGGTTATGGTAGAATCTTTGCTAATAGGATGCAGGGGGGGGGGGGGGGGTACTGGCAGAGACAAGTGTACCCAGTCATTGTTCACACTTCAGATATGATGCATGTTTTTATTGCGAAGAAGTCTTTGCTTTCTCTTGCTTTCAGTATGTGTGTGTTGACACACAAGCCCATTAGACCATGGTCTGTTGATCTACCAAAGGCAATACAGGAGGGAAGAAATCACACCTGTGTGAAGTGAGGATCACTCACAATTTGAGTCCTCACCTTTATCTTTGTACCTTGAGTGTTTGTGTTTGCACAAACACTCAAAGCTGGCCGCGTATTGTCAATGGCAATGCTTGTTTTAAGCCAATCTCTCCAGGAGGGGTGAAATCATTTTGCAACCGTGACCACTAGAGCTAGAGCTAAACAGATTGTGTTATTTTGTGGGTGTAATGCAGGGGTGGCCAACCTGTGGCTCGCGAGCCGCATGCGGCTCTAAAAAGCTAAATTGTCACTGTACATGGATGACCTTTCAATACTATGTACGGACAACAAGTCAATGGTCCATGTCCTCAAGTGGTGTGATCAGTTTTCCCTTGCCTCAGGTGCAAAGCTGAATAGAGGTAAGAGTGAGGTTCTCTACCTGAATTGGAAGGAGCCTACACCTGATTTTGGCTTAATAATTAAAAAAGAAAGAATAAAAGTATTGGGCATAGAGATTGGAAAACATATGGAAACTTTCAATTGGGAATCAAGACTGCCAATAATTCAAAGCAAGCTCATACGATGGGAGGACAGAGATCTCTCCTTTACTGGCAAAGTTCTAGTGATCAAGGCAGAAATCCTCTCCTCCCTGAACTTTTTAGCCACCACGCTTCCAGTGCCCTATTCCTTCCTTGCGTCACTGAGAAAATCCATCTTTAGATTTATCTGGGGTTCCCAGCAAGAAAAACTTAAGCGGGAAATTATGTACAGGCCTTTAGACAAAGGTGGGAAAGAAGTCCCGGAAGTGGGATCAAAACTTAATGCATTATTTTTGACACCTATTTTGAATGCTATTTTAAAAGAAAATAATATTGTTCTTTGGGCTTATTTTGCCAAGTTTTGGGCCGGCCATAATATTTTAAGAACATTGGGTAAAAGAATTCCTCTTGACACACCACATGCTGATTTTTAGGCCTCGGCTATATGAAAAGGTTCTCACCCTTGTCAAGGCTTCTGGCCTAGGTAGAGTTGCAGGGGGTTACATAGACCGTAAAGTTGTTGAAAAGGGCTTAGCACCCAACATTTTTAGATTAGCTCCAGTTAGAAACCTAGTAGAAGAAAAATGTGTTAAAGTCTGGAGTAATGTAAATTCCCTAGGTCTTTCTAATGCACACAAAGATCTAGCCTGGAAGATAGTGCATGATTGTCTTCCTACCAAAGCTTTTTTTCATAGACGAGGGTCGGCCCCAAATTCAAATTGCCCACGGTTAGGTTGTGGGGAGGAGGAGACTGTGACACATGCAATCTGGTCATGCAATTTTTCGAAAAAAGTGTGGGATTCTTTAAGACCCTGGTTAAATAGCCTGTATAGAAATCCAGCGGAAATTGATGTATTGTATGGTGCCTTTGATTCGGTCTGTGAAAAACAGAAAAGATGGTGGATTGCTATCAACTGTGTAAAAGATGCATTGTGGAAAAGCAGAAATGTCTTGTTGTACAAACGATATTCTATGCCAGAACAGGCCGTATTGAATTTATGCCTGACATTGATGAAGGACTACATCTTGATAGAAAAAAAGTGCAACCATAGAGATTTAAAAAGATGGCTGGAATATGGAGGAATTTGCTGTGACACGAAGACTGCTGGATGTATTTTAATCCTGTGCTATGTTACATGAAATGGCTTCTGATGAAATTGCTTTGTATTTCTTGTAATTGTGTATTGTTTTCTTGATGCAACAATGCCTTGAAAGCATGAAACTGTAAAATCTATTGCCTGAAAGTAATAAAAGGTTCAGCCTCTAAAAAAATAAGCTCGTTACATGTGGCTCTTAAGGGGCTTCCACATGAAACCATCAAAAACCTTTTTTTTTATACCAGGGCCCATCATTTATTCAGAATTTGAGCCATTTGATGACATTTGATGACAATTTGAGCCATTTGATGACTTGGGCTGATTCACATGATGAATATTTTAACTCTTGAGAGTGTAAACATGAAACCAAATGGACCCGCAAGGGTCCATTTGGTTTCATGTTTACGCTCTCAAAGAGTTACATCTGGCTAACCAACTTTCCATCATTTAGCCTGGGGACCACCTGGAATCCTCTTTGATGTGGCTCTTTGCAGTAACACAATGAAAAACGTGGCTCTTAGTCTGTGACCGGTTGGCCACCCCTGGTGTAATGGTAGAAAAGTAATATAAAGCAATAAGTAACTATATTACGCTTGTTAAATCCAAGTTCTAATCCAAGTACTAAGGCATATAATATTATTGCTTTTTCTAATATGTTACTAATATGTAATTAGTAGCATATTACTCTAACATTACCCAACAAGAGACCCTGAGATAACAATCTTGAAATCCACTGCATGTGTTCCTTCTTGTCTGTTTGTCCTCGTCTCTCCCTCCCTCTCTCTCTCTTTTCTGCCCTCCTCTCTCCTCTCCATCCTTGTCCTCACACAACCCAGACTCACCCAAACACAGTGAAACAGTAAGCATTTCCGCACTACTAGATGTTAGTCTAACCCTGTAGCACAGAATCGTAAATAATGTCAAACCTGATCTCGCCTAAACACAGCGAAATAACATGGATTGTCAATGCCATAATGGTACATACAATACTAGTTAACGTCAGGCCTCGAGAGCCAGCGAAATCCAAAAGCGACCTCGCCCGCGGGCACCCGGTTTCAAAATCGGGCGCCCGCTTTCACAAAAACGGGCGCCCGGTTTCACAAAAACGGGCGCCCGTTTCACAAAAACGGGCGCCCGTTTCACAAAAACGGGCGCCCGTTTTCAAAAGCGGGCGCCCGTTTTCAAAAGCGGGCGCCCGTTTTCACAAACTAGGCTATGCCTAAACCTAACTCTAACCCTAAACTTAACCTCAGTAAACCTATGCCTAAACCTAACCTAACCCTAACCATAACCTTTTGAAAAGGGCGCCCGTTTGTGAAAACGGGCGCCCGCTTTTGAAAACGGGCGCCCGTTTTTGTGAAAACGGGCGCCCGTTTTCAAAAGCGGGAGCCCGCGGGCGAGGTCGCTTTTGGATTTCGCCCCTGCTGCAGGCCTCAGTTGCAGGTTTTTTTTAGTCATGTATGTGTGAATTGCCAATTTTTCTCCGCGTCTATCTTTCTCTCTTCCCTGTCTCTCTCTATTCTCCCCCTCTTTGTCCTTCCTATAGTGTCTCTATCTATTCCTCTCCTTCTCCCACTGTCCCTTTCCTCTCCTCCTATCTTCTTCTCTTGCATGCAGGCATCTCTCTGCATATTCTATCTCTCTGCCAGTAAGGATCAATCGGCCACTGTTCCACTCTGTGGACACTGACTGACAGGAAAACAACCCTCTGTGAGCCACACACGCTCTGCCCAAACCACAATCTCTCCGATCTGCACGCGTCGCGCACATGCATGCGTGTGCATGCGTGACTGAGCGACTGAGTGTGTGTTTGAGTGTGTGAGTGGACTACCTAATGACACTACAGAGGAGAGGTGGTGCTCTGATGGCACAATGCTGTGTGTGTGTGTGTGTGTGTGTGTGTGTGTGTGTGTGTGTGTGTGTGTGTGTGTGTGTGTGTGTGTGTGTGTGTGCGTGCGTGCGTGCGTGCGTGCGTGCGTGCGTGCGTGCGTGCGTGCGTGCGTGCGTGCATGCGCGCGCGCACACACACACACACACACACACACACACACGCACACACATCTTTCTGGGTGTGGTCTTTACCTGATTTATACCCATGACTGTGTGTGTGTGTGTGTGTGTGTGTGTGTGTGTGTGTGTGTGTGTGTGTGTGTGTGTGTGTGAGAGAGAGAGAGATAGAGAGATAGAGAGAGAAAGTGGAGAGAGAAAGAGAAAATGGAATGAAATTGGTCTGTGAAAAGGCAAAGGAGATTGAATGTGTCGGGAAGAGAGAAGAATTGTGTGTGTGTGTGTGTGTGTGTGTGTGTGTGTGTGTGTGGTGGTGTGGTGTGTGTGTGTGTGTGTGTGTGTGTGTGTGTGTGTTGTGTGTGTGTTGTGTGTGTGTGTGTGTGTGTGTGTGTGTGTGTGTGTGTGTGTGCGAGAGAGAGAGGGGGGGGGGAGGGAGAGAGTGAGAGAGTGTGTATTATATAGGACAGATGGAATTAAAGTAAGAACTTAAGGTGAGGTGAGTTGTGAAGTAGGAATAAGAGATGGAGCTAGTAATAATGTTTCTATAGTAGTAATGAACCATGAACTGATGTACGCGGTACAAGTGATTGAGTGTTGACAGATTAGGACCAGAGTCATTCTGTGTTTAACTTAACTAGGTGTACCAAAATGTGATTGAGGAATTTTATTGGATGCATGCTAATGCATCCCAAGATTTGGCAAGTTTTGCAATAGTATATCTTTAACATTTATTGCTGCTTGTTTCTCTCTCAAAATGTGGCAACATGGCTAGCACATTCACCATTGCCATGGCGTTGTCATTGTAGCTCTGTGTATTTGTACACTGCTCTATTGGGCGAGCCAGCCATAGGTTGGCTGGCCCTTACAGGCTATGGGATCCTTACAGGTATGGGATATTTTCCCCTAGAGGATGGGGCAACATAGGCAGACCTATGGCGTAAGCAGCCATTATGATCTGCCTGCCTGCTTGCTTGGGAGTGTACTGTAGTGAACGCTTCTAACAAAAACTACTGGCACCGAATATTTGGCTTCATACTCGGTCAAATATACATTTTTACTTGAATAATCTTTGTTACAATGACATTGGGTTGATGTGATCGCAAGTTCGCATGTTAGTATGTTAGTAACTGGCTCGGACTCTGAGCGCTATTCGTCTCATATACTTTTCAGAGCCGGATCTACAGTAGGCATGTCCATTGTGGGCAATTCCCCCCTAAATTAGGCCGTGGGCTGGGGACTTGAGAGCGGTTATCACTCAAGTCGCACGATGTAGTCTGCGTTTTTTTTTCTCAGTAGGTAGATAAAAGTCTTATAAGTACGGTAATTAATGTTTCCAGCTCGAATTTCTGCGTCGTAATGAGAACGAACCGATTTTAAAAATGAATTTTAAACGTTACTAAAGAGGGTTACTATCAGGCAAACCCGGCAACCTTGCCAGAAAACTGCCAGATTGGCGCGTGTATTCACGTAAACAAATCCGTGGCAAGCTCTGCGCTGCATCTGAATCATTAAGAAAATCACGTGCATTGTCCGTCAACGTAATTACAGCCTAGTATAAACCACTTGTTCCCACGACGTCTTTATGTTAATCATCTCCACATGAAAGCACATATTCTGTAGATCAGCCATGTAGTAAGCGTTTGGATTTGGGAATAATCCTTGAGAATGCACAGATCATCATACCACTCACCTTTGATCACTTTGGAAATTTGCACTACAACAGTACAGATCTTATATGGATAGCCCACATTCATCAATTGTCTTACCTACGATCCAAATGGTTGTTCAAATAAAATGAAGTAGGGCTACAACATTTCCAGCTTGTCTGTCTCAACTATAGCTATACCACAACGCCAAAGTTAAGACTACTAATGCATAGCCTACGTTATTTGATTATACATGTGTCATTTAGGCTACTAAAATACTCACATTGTGCCAGTACTTGTTGCAGATTACCTTAGAAAATCACGCTATTTTTGTTATATTGTTCAGATTCAATACATTCTTGTATTTTGAACATTGACGTAAATTCTGGTAATTACACTGAAGCAGTACAATTCGTACATGGTTGCTTTTTATCATTCTTACCTACAATTGATTGATCAACTGTGATGTAATAAATCTCCCGAACTGCAGAATAAAAAGCAATCGTCCATTGATGACAAAGGTTATTCATTATTGCGCCACTGGAGGTCAGCATACTGACCTCAGGAGATCTCATTACCTATACCAGGGGTTTTCAACAGGTGGTCCGGGGACCACCAGTGGTCCTTGAGAAAGTTCCAGGCGGTCCCCAGGCTAAATGATGGAAAGTTGGTTAGGCAGATGTAACTCTTGAGAGTGTAAAAATGAAACCAAATGGACCCGAAGGGTCCATTTGGTTTCATTTTTACACTCTCAAGAGTTAAAATATTCATCATCTGAATTAGCACTGTTTAATTAAGAAGTTTACACTGTTATGTTTGCAAAGTCCATCCTGGAATTGTGGACAAAACCAAAAGAAATCTTTAGTTTTAGGTCTTTGGGGCCAAAATGTAACCAAATGGTGGGTCCGTGGCTCAAATGCTGAATAAATGGTGGTCCCTGTGTCAAAAAGGTTGAAAACCCCTGATCTGTTCCTATGCACCAGCAAACACGGTAGGAAGGCCCCTCAACATCCGACCTGTCCTGGGGTAACCCCACTGTACATCCAACAAGCATGCAATAATGAAGTGCTGTATGCATCTAGCGTCAGTTACAAACAAACAATGTTTTTCAGACAAAAGTTGGTCAAAATGTGTGCAATGTGCACAACAATGGATAGCATTAGACACTGAAGAAAGTGTCATTGCTGAAAAGGCAATTGAAACTTTAATATATAATATAACTTTTAATATAACAGCAGACCATGTTCCTGAAATACCTAACAATGTGGGCTATCACAGGCAGTGCTACATGCTTTTTACAAATATGGAAAACATTCAAATGGCACGTAAGAGAAAAGAGAAAAACCAAGCAAAATGAAGGTTTGTACAACATGAAATGCATATTTTCTAATACTGAGTTAAATATTGTACATTTCAAGCATAATTTTAACACCCACATAAAGTATTCTACTAAACACCTGTACATTAACAGGTGGCAAAATGTATAGACCAACATGGCTATATTCAGTTTATCACCATAGTATGACTATACAACCTGTAAATAAGATTAAGGTTGCAAAAACAATAATATGCATATGCTTCTAACCTGCTAAGTGACGGTAAATAAACATCAATGTTTGGACATCAGTTTTTTTTTTACTGCACGCATCAAAACTAGATCTTGAAACTTACAGCAACCAGTGGTGTCCAGTTTAGGACGGACACACAGTCAGTTTCAAAAATATATTAAACCACTGTTGTACTAGATAGGATAGGATATGGTTCTGGCCAATCTTTCAATAGTTTTTTTCTGCAACCTTAGAAGTGCAACCTCACAAAGTAACTGCAACATTTGACACAGCATTAGCAGAGCTGCAATTGCATGCATACATCCCACTAAATATTACAGCACAAGTTCGAGCAACACTTGTTTGGGACAATAATGACTTTGGTGAGGAAACAATATCTGGAAAGGGAACTACACACAACACAAATGGTATCATAATTCAAAGGCCAGTTACTCTCTTGTTCGGAATGGAGTAGTTTAAAAAAACATATATAATACTACCCCATTTATTTCTATAAATAGACAGCATGTCATCGCTTAACATACAGCAACTAAATACCATCCTGGTACACGACTCAAAACTTGTGTAGGTAATTATTATTCTTTCACATACTAGCTACATTTGGCACATTACATATAGGCAATCATCATCATCACGTAAACAAATACAGTACATTTCTATAACAATACATTATTGTGACCCCATACCTCATATAATAATACATTCTTTATATATTTTCTTAAACTGTTTCACACTATGGCTTTGCTTGAGTTCCATATGTTTACTGTTCCATAGTTTGACTTCACAGGTTGGTATACAAAATGATTTTACGGTTACTATTCTAGTATTCTAGCACTGGAAGTGCTGTATAAATTGCTGTATTAAATAAAGGAAACCATAACTAGTACATGCCGTCTATATTGGATTAATATTCTGATACAGTGTTTGGTCAGAGTCTCACCATATCTTTTAAAACTATTTTCTTTGTTTTTGCCAAATAATTAAACGTTTTCTATTACTTTATGTCTTGAGACCATTTGGCAAATAAACCACATGATAGTGTATGTCATTGTGTAATTAAGTGAATGTTTCGTGAAGATTTTTGTAAATCATGTTTTTTCTGTTCTATGAAACCTATGGAACATGGAAAAAAGCGGTTTACATTTTTTATTTTTGCCCAGAAAATATTTACCCATAACATCCCATATAATGTGATAACTAAAAATATAATCATACTTTAAGAAGCACATGTGACATGTCAAACTAGAGGTTTTTCATGCTTCTGAATTCATCCCATTCCTTGACCTAAAAAAGGCCATAGATACTTGTTCAAATGTGCTGACCTCATCACATTTTCCATGATTTCTATGGCTGATTTTAATCCAAGGAATGTTTTTTAGGCAAAACTAATGCTTGGGATGGATTCAGAAGCATGAAAAACCCTTAGTTTGACGTGTCACATGTGCTTCTTAAAGAATTATTATATTTGAATTATTACATTATATGGCATGTTATGGGTAAATATTTTCTGGGCAAAGATACAAATTGTAAACCGATTTTTTTTTTCATGTTCCATAGGGTTCATAGTAAGTTCTCAAACTCTGCCCGAACCGACCAGGACCGAACCCGAACAGGCCCGACCCGACATTTAGGGCCGGTAGGGCCGAAAATCTATCATACAACCCCAAATCCGTTGAAATTGGGACGTTGTGAAAAATGTCAATAAAAACAGAATGCATTGATTTGCAAATCGTTTTCAACCTATATTGAGTTTAATACACTACAAAGACAGTATATTTAATGTTCAAACTGATAAACTTTATTGTTTTTTGAAATTATACAATCTTTTGTAAATTGATCCCTGCAACACGTACCAAAAAAGTTGGGACGGAGGCAACAAAAGACTGGGAAAGGTCATGAATGCACAAATAACGCCTGTTTGGAACATTCCACAGGTAAACAGGTTAATTTTAAACAGTTTAATATTGTTATTGAGTATAACGGGACCATCCCAGTCGCTCACAATCAAAGATGGGGCGAGGTTCACCACTTTGTGAACAATTCTGTGAGAAAATCATCTAACGATTTAAAAACAATGTTTCTCAACATTCAATTGCAAGGAATTTGGTGATTTCATCATCTACAGTCCATAATATAATCAAAACATTCAAATAATCTGAAGAACTTGCTATACTAAAGCATCAAGGCCGAAAACCAACATCTAGCACTTGTGACCTTTGATCCCTCAGGTGGCTCTGCATTAAAAACTGACATCATTGTGTAAAGGATATTACTGTGTGGACTCAGGAACACTCAGAAAACCATTGTCAGTTTACATAATTTGACGCTACACCTGCGATTGCAAGTTAAAACTCTACCATGCAAAGCAAAGCCATACATCAGAAAGGTTGGTTTGAAAAAACAACTAGAAAAACAACCAGAAATGCCTTCTCTGGGTACAATATCATTTAAAATGGTTATACACAAAGTGGAAAAGTGGGCTGTGGTCTGATGAGTCCACATTTCTAATGATAGTGGACCCAGAGAAGGCATTTCTGTTTTTTTTTTCAAACCAACCTTTCTGATGTATGGCTTTGCTTTTCGATGGTAGATTTTTAACTTGCAATTGCAGGTGTAGCGACAAATTATGTAAACTGACAATGGTTTTCTGAGTGTTCCTGATCCACACAATAATATCCCTTACACAATGATGTCAGTTTTTAATGCAGAGCCACCTGAGGATCAAAGGTCACAAGTGTTTGGTGTTGGTTTTCGGCCTTGACGCTTTAGTATAGCAAGTTCTTCAGATTCTTTGAATGTTTTGATTATATTATGAACTGTAGATGATGAAATCACCAAATTCCTTGCAATTGAATGTTGAGAAACATTGTTTTTAAACTGTTGGATGATTTTCTCACAGAATTGTTCACAAAGTGGTGAACCTCGCCCCATCTTTGATTGTGAGCGACTGGGATGGTCTTGTTATACTCAATAACGATATTAAACTGTTTAAAATTAACCTGTTTACCTTGTGAATGTTCCAAACAGGCGTTATTTGTGCATTCATGACGTTTCCCAATCTTTTGTTGCCCCCGTCCCACTTTTTTGGTACGTGTTGCAGGATCAATTTACAAAAGATTGTATAATTTCAAAAAACAATAAAGTTTATCAGTTTGAACATTAATTATATTGTCTTTGTGTTGTATTCAACTGAATAGAGGTTGAAAACGATTTGCAAATCAATGCATTCTGTTTTTATTTACATTTTACACAACGTCCCAATTCAACGGATTTGGGGTTGTAATAAATAGGGCCGGGTAGGGCCTCGGCCCCATGAAAAAATAATATATATTGAATTATTTTAATATAGTAAGAAAAATAGTTATTTTCTGTATTTACCTATTATGAACATGGTGCTGATTGCCATTTCAATTTGAATCTGTGGCGGATTCTCAAATTTTGCCCAACCCCGACAGTTTAGGGCCGGGTAGGGCCTAAAATCTATTCCATTTAGTAGGGCCGGGTAGGGCCTAGGGCCTGAACTGTTAGGGCCGGGTAGGGCCGGGCCTTAATTTTCAGGCCCGTTGAGATCTTTAGTTCATAGAACAGAAAAAAACATGGTTTACAAAAATCTACACTATGAGTTTGGATTGTGGAGTGGGTGCCATGCCACGCAAGTTCAAGTTATCAAACACTTTGATAATATTTGACTTTTATTCAAACGAATGGCTGTCAGACTCCTGTTTCCTACTGTATCTGTCAACCCAGTATCAACTGTATGTAGGTGCTGCCCTCAAGTGGACAAAAGCGGAGACGCCATTACGGTCCGCCGTGTGGTGTCTATACAAGAATCCAATGCAGGTCGTTTCAACGTCGTATGGACGTCTTTTCTGCACTGGACTGAGTGAGTCGGTTTTTGACTGTCAGGTCGTGTCGACGACGTTGTGCGGACGTGGTACGGACGTCCTAAACTCGTATGGACGAGATTGGACGCGCCGGCGCGTTTTCAGAGAGGGTTGTCTGTGTTACGTCGTGTGGACGTCGCATGGACGTCGCGTTGGTTATGTGCTCAGGACGTCGTATATGAACGTTTCAGGATGGTGGTTACAGAGAGGTCTGTACGACGTCGTATAGACGTCCCCGTTGGTTATATGTGTTCAGTGAGGTAGATCTGGTTATATTTGTGCTCAGTGAGGAAGAGAGATCTTTTGAAAAGTTAAAATGACCGAATGTGCTGTGCAACTTGAATTGTTGTATATATATATATATATATATATATATATATATATATATATATATATATATATTATATATATATATATATATATAATATATATATATATATATATATATATATATATATATATATATATATATATATATACATATATATATATATATATATATATATATATATACATATATATATATATATATATATATATATATATATATATAATATATATATATATATATATATACCACAGTCCCCCCCCCCCCACACACACACACACACACACGCACACACTCCACCACTCTGCGTTTCAACAACACATTGTGAGCCGCTATACACTGATCTCTCTCTCTCTCTCTCTCTCTCTCTATCATATGCAATGTTATACAGTTTATAGATCTGTTATACAGTTTATAGATCCATTATAGGCAGTGGGTGCGAAATCCATTGGGGTGATTGCTTTGGACGGACGAAATTACATTTAAATAGCGCAAAAAAGTACAAATACGCCTACACTGCAATTTAATTGCGTAATGGCGTACCGGATTGTCACTATGGCATGGGGTTGTAATTTATGCCGTTGTTGCGCACAGGACAAATGTATAAAAATCCCACCGCGTTTAGGTCAGGCTTGCACAGTTAACTTTGCAGTAGGTCTATTAAACAAGATGAAGAAAGACCGACCGACCGACCGACCGACCGACCGACCGACAGACAGACAGAGGTCTCCTTTCTATACCCTAATAACGGACCATCTTACCGCTGCGTAAAATACCCCTTCTCCAACTTCTCCTCTCCCGGTTCTCCTTTATTTGCTACGTGGAATGCATTTCCACCTGCACCATATCAAAATCAAGCAAAACCGTCTTTTTGTTTTTAGGGGATCAGCCTAAAATGCGAGTCTTTGTTGCATTTTGGGATTTGAATGAGGCTTCACATACCTAACAAAATAAAGCGCACTGTCCGCGTCTATAGCAATAGGATTATGGCCTCCTGCTGTGATAGCGACATTTTCTTACATGCTCGATTCAAGCAAAGTAAGCAAATAATGTGGCCGATAATAAGGAAATATGCAATTGGAAATGGAGGGGCACATTTTACGCAGTGCAAGGATGTGTCAGGGGCTGCTACCAGGCAGTCACAGCTGATAGACGTGGTCGAATCCTAGAAGACTGCTTGGTCCCTGGAGCCCTCAACCAGCAGTTTACATGATTCATCAGTTGCTTAAGGAAATATAAATACACTGCGGAATTGTCTCTCTTTTGGCCGTGCGTAAAATGGTTCCAAATGCCAAGAGAGAGAGAGAGAGAGAGAGAGGAGAGAGAGAGAGAGAGAGAGAGAGAGAGAGAGAGAGAGAGAGAGAGAGAGAGAGAGAGAGAGAGACTCTGTGGGGGTACAACAAAAAGTATGATATCATTTTTGTTGTTGTTATTATTAATTAAGGGGTTAATGTTGCCAAAAGGCTACAGTTGGCCAAGTGTAGCTTTTTGGCAACATTAAAAATATATGCCTAGGCCTATTTTTGTGTGAGCTTGTAGATCCAATGGGCTATTTTCAAGCCCATCTGCAGGCTCACACAAAAATATATTTCACATGGGCATCCACACAGTCAAATATTCATTTAGGGGTCCATGATGGGTAGAGCCATAATAATAACTTTTTATTATGACAACCCTCACCACTCTGCCAAACTGCCTTTGTCACCCATTGAGTTAGATGTAAAACAACAGGATTTCTCCATATTAAATAATGAATCGTATAGGTATCAAATTGGCTTCTAAATCTAGTCAAGCAGACATATAGCCGACTATGAGAGAACATTGAAACAGCTGCAAACTTTAGGCTATAACGACCGCCAGTTCAACGGAGCTTTTTGATGCTTTAAGAATACACTGATTATCATTGCGTCACCTGGGGTGAGTCTTGGAGCTTTCCGACGGTAATATAAACTGCGTATGGATGAATTCCACAATACAGAGACGCAAAAAACAGCTATAACGAGCCAATGCGATATAAGGCTGTCTTGAAACAGCAGCGCAGCGCACGCACACACACACACACGCGCTGCACAATGCTTTTGAGAGAGAGAGAGAGAGAGAGAGAGAGAGAGAGAGAGAGAGAGAGAGAGAGAGAGAGAGAGAGAGAGAGAGACTGAGAGAGAGAGAGAGAGAGAGAGAGAGAGAGAGAGAGAGAGAGAGAGAGAGAGAGAGAGAGAGAGAGAGAGAGAGGCGGCGCTCATCACCACCGCGCTTCTGTGTGAAAGTGTGAAATGAGTGAGGTTGTAACTTTATAAACTTTAGGCCTATGCGAAAATATGCCTACTGCTGCAAAGTTAACTGCATGTGCAAGCCTGACCTAAATGCGGTGGACTGGGATTTTTATACATTTGTCCTGTGCGCAACAACAACCCCGTGCCATAGTGACAATCAAGTACGCCATTACGCAATTAAATTGCATATATTGCTGTGTAGGGTATTTGTATTTTTGGGCACTATTTAAATTTAATGTCCGTCCAAAGCAAAGCAATTACCCGACTGCCTATAATTGATCTACAAACTGTATAACAGATCTATAAACTGTATAACATATATGCATAGAACACTAGAACACTATATAGTAATTTTATAGGATGAGGCCAATCGAGAGAGAGAGAGAGAGAGAGAGAGAGAGAGAGAGAGAGAGAGAGAGAGAGAGAGAGAGAGAGAGAGAGAGAGAGAGAGAGAGAGGTAAATAGCGGCACTGCAAGTTCACAATGTGTTATTGTTACGCAGAGTGGTGGAGTGTGTGCGTGTGTGTGTGTGTGTGTGTGTGTGTGGGGGGGGGGGGGGGTGTAGCGCGATAATTGCGCGCAGGAAACCTTGTCCTGCCCATAGGTCAACAGCAACTCAGACAGAATACTAGGGCACAGGGGCAGCGAAGTGCAGCAACAACTTAACACAATGAAGTATAAATGTTCCCCAGCAGCTGACAGTAACAGCTGTGTGCGTGCGTGTGTGTGTGTGTGTGTGTGTGCGTGTGCGTGTGCGTGTGCGTGCGTGTGCGTGTGCGTGTGCGTGCGTGTGCGTGTGCGTGTGTGTGTGTGTGTGTGTGTGTGTGTGTGTGTGTGTGTGTGTGTGTGTGCGCTAGATGGCTCTGGTGGAGATCACAGCGGCGCAGTGCCCTGGCGGGCATGATGTTGTCTCTGTGTACTAATGTCATCTGAACAACATTCTC
>CM076967.1:1903303-1924812 GCA_039105355.1 Benthosema pterotum
GAGGGGAGCAGCTGAGGCTGAACGAGTCCGAGTGGCTGGAGCTCCAGGAGGAGTTTGAGGAGAGGATGGAGGAGTGGGAGTCCCACGTGGACGACTACTTCTCTCTCCGCAAGGCGGAGGAGACCCTGAGTCAGCTGCCGGACGACTGGACTGAGGAGGACCAGCTGAGGCTCAACCAGGAGCAGTGGCAAGCCCTCGTGGAAGAGAAGGAGGACATCGAGGAGGAGCGGCTGAACGCCGTAGCGAAATACTTCTCCCTCATGTCTCTGTGAGATCCCCCCCCCACCCCGCCCCATCCCCCGCCCTTATAAGGGCCACCACCTCTCCTTTTTGCTGTGACCTTGACGTGGTGGAGAGGCTTAGTGATTCTTATGGCTAGTACACACTGCGCGATTTTTAGCCCGATTTAGCCCCGATTTTGGACTCACGACAAAATTCCTCTGTCGGGGACGATTTTTCAACTCCCGACAGTTTGACGGCCGTCTTTTCGTCTTGTAGTGTGACAGCTCAAAAAGACAAAAAATCGGCCTGATTTTGCCGTCGGGACGCCCCGACAAAACATCGGCAATATTAAACAATTTTGATTTTTGCGACATTTCCTCGTCCAGTGTGACATAGTTTCTGACAAGCCCCCGACACTTGCATTGTGCTGGCAAATGTAAAAACAGTGCAATGCCGGCCGGCAGCCACTGTCCCCCCATCATCTCATCTCGCAGCGCGGATGAGAGCCTGGAGGTCGAGGCTGCATGGACGCACGGACCACTCCTATCATTCAAATAATTCTGATCCAAAGCATCATAGCGCAGCAAACGTATGACATTGTAATTCGATCATCTCTCTCTCCCTCTCTCTCTCTCTCTCTCTCTCTCTCTCTCTCTCTCTCTCTCTCTCTCTCTCTCTCTCTCTCTCTCTCTCTCTCTCTCTCTCTCTCTCCTTCTCTCTCCCTCTCTCTCTCTCCGTGCGTAAAGTTGTCAGGGATCAACATTCTACAACGCGTGTCAAATGATTTATGCATTGTCTATAGGCCTATTTTGTACTCGAATTAACTTTTGCGCATTTGAGTGAAGGGGGACGATGGGAAGGGAACAATGCCGGCGGTCATTGATTGATGATAGCCTACAAAACCTGCATGTAGCCTACATAAAATAAAATAAAAAACATAGGCTATAGGTGGCTGCTTCTCCTATAACGTTTTTTTTCCCCAACAGGTGGCCCCCAGGCTAAATGGAAGGAAAGTTGGTTTAAACTAGGCCTATGTAACTCTTTGAGAGCTTAAACATGAAACCAAATAGAACCTTGCCAAATGGGTCCATTTGGTTTCATGTTCACACTCTCAAGATTTAATATTCATCATGTGAATTATCCCAAGTCTACACAACTAGAGAATGTAGAAGATTAGGCTCATCGTCATTTTGATCTGTATGTTTGACCATTTTGTTTTCTCCGAAAATCCAACCTGGAATTGTGGACAAAAGAGGTATTTTGCGTTCTGTGGGGCTAAAATGTCATCAAATGGTGGTCCGTGGCTCAAAATTTGAGCCAAATTCTGAATAGTGGACGCAAGGGATGCAGTGAAACCGCTGAGAAGATGACAAATAGTTACTGACCTTTTATTATTGGCTTGGCTCCGTCATCTCTCTCTCTCTCTCCTCCCCGCGCGTAAAAACGACAACTTTTTTTAAGTGTGACAGATCAGATGCATGGCAGGTGATTGGTGATTGGCTCCAATATTACACAATATTACAATTGTTGGTATTGTGGTTATGCGTTTATTTATTTAATCACTTTGTAATATAACCAGGCAGCGCCGCAGCAGCATGCCGCACAAAATGTAACCAAAAGAACCGATCGTTCCACAACACCGTGGGCGCGTGTTTAAGCTATTTAATGATCAACATGTTAATGATCACCATGTGTTAATAATAATAATAATAATAATAATAAACACTAACATGGTGATCACATCTTGATGACAGCGTCAAGATGTATTTCACCATGTTAATGTTTTTTTTTTTCTGACATCAATTTCCAGGAAAAAACGGAACATGGGTAATTTCAATTTGTTTTATCATTATTTAATTCCACAAAACATCTCTGTCATAGTAAAATGTGGAAAATAGGTGGAATTCTCCCCTTTATGTGTCAATTATTTGTAACCAAAAGGATGAACTATAGGCACATTGGGGGTCCATTTGGTTACATTTGTGCCACTGCCAACTGGCATGGATTCACTGTCTGTGTGTCTGTCGTCACCAAAACGCCATACGGATGACTTTATGGGGCATAGTGTATAAAGAAACAACATTGCTGTGACACCAGTCAGATAATATACAGAGACTGACGCAAGGTACCCTCCCTTCCCCGACCTTATGTCGGTGGTAATATTTTCGGGAGCACCGCCCCCGCCGTCAATACGTCGGGAACGTGCAGTGTGAACACTCGCAAGACAAATGATCGTCAACGAATTATGCAATTTTAATCGCATAATGTGACAGGGTACGTCGTGCACGACGTCGTGAAAGTCCCCAAAAATCGCGCAGTGTGTACCAGCCTTTAGTGACCCTGCGGACCTAAGCGTGGTGGTTTGACTACAACTGGCATTAGGTCCCAGGAGAAACGAGAGTCCAAACTAACAACAGCAACATCCCCTTTCTGTAAAGTGGAACCTTATAACAGCTCTGGTAGAGCTGTTGCCCCGCGACCCAACCTCGGACAAGCGGATTAAGATGGATGGAAGGAAATGTGAAACAATTAATATGCAGACCCACCCCCCCCCCCCCCCCACACACACACACACACACACACACACACACACACACCGACACATACACACACACACAACCACACACACACACACACACACACACACAAAGATACACATTGCTTAAAGCACCCAAGTAGGAAGTAAACTTAAATGCAAAATTTACAATATATTTGTGGGGGGCAAGTGACCATGACCTGAGGGCAAGTAGAACCTGACTTGCACTTGCCCGATGGGCAAGTGTCTCAGAGACCTTAGTGTCAACCCCTGCAGAGAGAGAGACAGAGAGAGACAGAGACAGAGAGAGACGGAGAGAGAGACAGAGAGAGACAGAGAGAGAGAGAGAGAGACAGAGAGAGAGACAGAGAGAGACAGAGAGAGAGAGAGAGAGAGAGACAGAGAGAGAGAGAGAGACAGAGACAGAGAGAGAGACAGAGAGAGAGAGAGACAGAGAGAGAGAGACAGAGAGAGAGAGACAGAGAGAGACAGAGACAGAGAGAGAGACAGAGAGCCAATCATCTCCAGACAGGTATGCCACGCCCCCTTTAAGGCCTTATAAGGCGCTGAAATAAACCTCACACGTGATTGGCTGAGCGCGTCCAGATTTCACACGTGATTGGCTGAAAGGATTTAGGCACATTGTACACCTGTAACCTGATGGGTATATATACCGGTGCGATACCGCATTTCCTCAGTCTGTGAGTGAACTTTCATTCCACAGAATTTTATTCCCTTTACTAACTGCTAGCTCTCTCAAAGATGTACGGCCAGTCTTGGTTGGCTAGTCGCAGGTCTGGGCGGTACAAGGTGGACCACCGCCGCGACCGCAGCCGCGTTGCCACGGTGTCCTGCTCTGGGGACCATGGTGGACATTCCTCCATGAGCCTCAAGGCAGCCCATCGTGGTGGCGACGAAGGCAGCAGTCGTCGGCTGGACGGTCCCCACCATCGCCGTGAGCCCAGGCCCACCTCTTCAACTGGAGAGGAACGTCGGAGGTCGCGAACACCACATCGTCGGCACTCCGGCAACCCTTCCAGTCCTGAGGAGGAGGACCTGTGGGTCGCGGTGGATGAGTGGACTCCTACCACCAGGCCTGATACTGCCACCAAGCAGAGGGACCAGCAGGAGGAGATCTTTCTCCTGGATGATGACCCCATCCTGGAGTTGCCCTTGGAGGACTTCCTCCGCCACTTGATGGAGAAAGAGTCGGTGAGAGGATAGGAAGCCAAGGACAGCTCCATGATGGAGGCATCATCCCCCCAAAAAAACACAAAAACCTTTTTTTCCTCTCCTGTTGCTGTGACCTTGACGTGGTGGAGTGGCTTAAGGACCCCTTGAGTCCGAACTAACAACAGCAAAATCTATTTCATAGTGAATTTGTGTGGTGTTAGTCTGACCTCAGTCTGAATTGTCATTCCGTTTCACTTCATTATTAAGACTGAAGTCCCTCTCCACCGCAGCAGTTTCTAGGATGGGTGTTATCAAAGCAGCAGTCTTAAAGGGAACCCTGCATATGAGACAAATATGGATAAATACATTATACTTGCCCTCTATAACTAGAAATAAATGTTTAAAACGCATAGAATAAGCTCTTTAGTTTTAAAATAGTTAATGGTTTTATCCCATGTGGCCATTTTACTGTGCCTGTCACATGGTCTCATAGTGATGACGTCACAGTAGATCTGTGTTATAGTACAGCTAATGAAACGTTCCATGATTAAACAGTAGTGGTGTCAAAATATCGATATGAATTGATAATCGGTTTAAACATCAACGATCTGACTGTATCGATGTGTGCAATGTCTACATCGGTACAAATAGTGTCTGAATCGCACGTTGGTTCGATCCTAACGTCATGTATGGATTCAAGTACAGTATCTGCGGGCAAAACACAGATTTGCAAGCCCAAAACACCATGCACTGCAGCAGGGAGGCAACTGGTAGAGAAAGAGACAGAGAGAGAGACAGAGAGAAAGAGAAAAAGAGAGGGACGGAGACAGAGAGAGACAGAGACAGAGAGAGAGAGAGACAGAGATAGACAGAGAGAGAGACAGAGAGAGAGACAGAGACAGAGAGAGACAGAGACAGAGAGACAGAGAGACAGAGAGAGACAGAGCAGGGCTTGACACTAACACTTGCCCGGGGCAAGTAAAAAAATGGTGGGGCAAGTGAAGGCTGCTACCTGGTTGCCCGATCGGGCAAGACCTGTGTCTTTCCCTGCTTTCTAGATATCCACAATTCCAGGCTGGATTTGGGAAACAAAACAGGCAAATTAACATACACATCAAAATGACCTAATCTTCTACATTCTCTAGTTGTGTAGACCTGGGCTAATTAAGATGATGAATTTTAACTCTTGAGAGTGTAAAAATGAAACCAAATGGACCCTTGCGGGTCCATTTGGTTTCATTTTTACACTCTCAAGAGTTACATCAGGTTAACCAACTTAACTGGGGACCACCTGGAACCCTCTCAGGGACCACTTGTTGAAAACCCCTGGTTTAAAGCACCCAAGTAGGAAGTAAACTTAAATGCAAAATTTACAATATATTTTTGGGGGGCAAGTGACCATGACCCGAGGGCAAGTAGAACCTGACTTGCACTTGCCCGATGGACAAGTGTCTCAGAGACCTTAGTGTCAACCCCTGCAGAGAGAGACAGAGAGAGAGAGAGAGAGAAACAGACACAGAGAGAGACAGAGAGAGAGACAAAGAGAGAGACAGAGAGAGAGACAGAGAGACAGAGAGCAAATCATCTCCAGAGTTATGCCACGCCCCCTTTAAGGCCTTATAAGGCGCTGAAATAAACCCCACACGTGATTGGCTGAGTGCGTCCAGATCTCACACGTGATTGGCTGAAAGGATTTAGGCACATTGTACACCTGTAACCTGATGGGTATATATACCGGTGCGATACCGCATTTCCTCAGTCTGTGAGTGAACTTTCATTCCACAGAATTTTATTCCCTTTACTAACTGCTAGCTCTCTCAAAGATGTACGGCCAGTCTTGGTTGGCTAGTCGCAGGTCTGGGCGGTACAAGGTGGACCACCGCCGCGACCGCAGCCGCGTTGCCACGGTGTCCTGCTCTGGGGACCATGGTGGACATTCCTCCATGAGCCTCAAGGCAGCCCATCGTGGTGGCGACGAAGGCAGCAGTCGTCGGCTGGACGGTCCCCACCATCGCCGTGAGCCCAGGCCCACCTCTTCAACTGGAGAGGAACGTCGGAGGTCGCGATCACCACATCGTCGGCACTCCGGCAACCCTTCCAGTCCTGAGGAGGAGGACCTGTGGGTCGCGGTGGATGAGTGGACTCCTACCACCGGGCCTGAGACTGCCACCAAGCAGAGGGACCAGCAGGAGGAGATCTTTCTCCTGGATGATGACCCCATCCTGGAGTTGCCCTTGGAGGACTTCCTCCGCCACTTGATGGAGAAAGAGTCGGCGAGAGGATAGGAAGCCAAGGACAGCTCCATGATGGAGGCATCATCCCCCCAAAAAAAAACACAAAAACCTTTTTTTCCTCTCCTGTTGCTGTGACCTTGACGTGGTGGAGTGGCTTAAGGACCCCTTGAGTCCGAACTAACAACAGCAAAATCTATTTCATAGTGAATTTGTGTGGGGTTAGTCTGACCTCAGTCTGAATTGCCATTCCGTTTCACTTCATTATTCAGACTGAAGTCCCTCTCCACCGCAGCAGTTTCTAGGATGGGTGTTATCAAAGCAGCAGTCTTAAAGGGAACCCTGCATATGAGACAAATATGGATAAATACATTATACTTGCCCTCTATAACTAGAATTACATGTTTAAAACGCATAGAATAAGCTCTTTAGTTTTTCAAATAGTTAATGTTTTTATCCCAAGTGGCCATTTTACTGTGCCTGTCACATGGTCTCATAGTGATGACATCACAGTAGATCTGTGTTATAGTACAGCTAATGGAACGTTCCATGATTAAACAAATAGCGTCTGAATCGCACGTTGGTTCGATCCCAACGTCATATATCGATTCAAGTACAGTATCTGCGGGCAAAACACAGATTTGCAAGCCCAAAACACCATGCACTGCAGCAGGGAGGCAACTGGTAGAGAAAGAGACAGAGAGAGACAGAGAGAGAGACAGAGAGAGAGACAGAGAGAGAGAGAAAAAAGAGAGGGACGGAGACAGAGAGAGACAGAGACAGAGAGAGAGACAGAGATAGACAGAGAGAGAGACAGAGAGAGACAGAGAGAGAGAGACAGAGACAGAGAGAGACAGAGACAGAGAGAGACAGAGAGACAGAGAGAGACACAGCAGGGCTTGACACTAACACTTGCCCGGGGCAAGTAAAAAAAATGGTGGGGCAAGTGAAGGCTGCTACTGGTTGCCCGATCGGGCAAGACCTGTGTCTTTCCCTGCTTTCTAGATATCCACAATTCCAGGCTGGATTTGGGAAACAAAACAGGCAAATTAACATACACATCAAAATGACCTAATCTTCTACATTCTCTAGTTGTGTAGACCTGGGCTAATTAAGATGATTAATTTTAACTCTTGAGTTACATCTGGTTAACCAACTTAACTGGGGACCACCTGGAACCCTCTCAGGGACCACTTGTTGAAAACCCCTGGTTTAAAGCACCCAAGTAGGAAGTAAACTTAAATACAAAATTTACAATATATTTTGGGGGGGCAAGTGACCATGACCTGAGGGCAAGTAGAACCTGACTTGCACTTGCCCGATGGGCAAGTGTCTCAGAGACTTTAGTGTAGACCCCTGCAGAGAGAGACAGAGAGAGAGAGAGAGAGAAACAGACACAGAGAGAGAGACAGAGAGAGAGAGAGAGAGACAGAGAGCAAATCATCTCCAGAGTTATGCCACGCCCCTTTAAGGCCTTATAAGGCGCTGAAATAAACCTCACACGTGATTGGCTGAGTGCGTCCACATCTCACACGTGATTGGCTGGAAGGATTTAGGCACATTGTACACCTGTAACCTGATGGGTATATATACCGGTGCGATACCGCATTTCCTCAGTCTGTGAGTGAACTTTCATTCCACAGAATTTTATTCCCTTTACTAACTGCTAGCTCTCTCAAAGATGTACGGCCAGTCTTGGTTGGCTAGTCGCAGGTCTGGGCGGTACAAGGTGGACCACCGCCGCGACCGCAGCCGCGTTGCCACGGTGTCCTTCTCTGGGGACCATGGTGGACATTCCTCCATGAGCCTCAAGGCAGCCCATCGTGGTGGCGACGAAGGCAGCAGTCGTCGGCTGGACGGTCCCCACCATCGCCGTGAGCCCAGGCCCACCTCTTCAACTGGAGAGGAACGTCGGAGGTCACGAACACCACATCGTCGGCACTCCGGCAACCCTTCCAGTCCTGAGGAGGAGGACCTGTGGGTCGCGGTGGATGAGTGGACTCCTACCATTGGGCCTGATACTGCCACCAAGCAGAGGGACCAGCAGGAGGAGATCTTTCTCCTGGATGATGACCCCATCCTGGAGTTGCCCTTGGAGGACTTCCTCCGCCACTTGATGGAGAAAGAGTCGGCGAGAGGATAGGAAGCCAAGGACAGCTCCATGATGGAGGCATCATCCCCCCCCCCCAAAAAAAAAACACAAAAACCTTTTTTTCCTCTCCTGTTGCTGTGACCTTGACGTGGTGGAGTGGCTTAAGGACCCCTTGAGTCCGAACTAACAACAGCAAAATCTATTTCATAGTGAATTTGTGTGGGGTTAGTCTGACCTCAGTCTGAATTGTCATTCCGTTTCACTTCATTATTCAGACTGAAGTCCCTCTCCACCGCAGCAGTTTCTAGGATGGGTGTTATCAAAGCAGCAGTCTTAAAGGGAACCCTGCATATGAGACAAATATGGATAAATACATTATACTTGCCATCTATAACTAGAATTAAATATTTAAAATGCACAGAATAAGCTCTTTAGTTTTAAAATAGTTAATGTTTTTATCCCATGTGGCCATTTTACTGTGCCTGTCACATGGTCTCATAGTGATGACGTCACAGTAGATCTGTGTTATAGTACAGCTAATGGAACGTTCCATGATTAAACAGTAGTGGTGTCAAAAATATCGATATGAATTGATAATCGGTTTTAAACATCAACGATCTGACTGTATCGATGTGTGCAATGTCTACATCGGTACAAATAGCGTCTGAATCGCACGTTGGTTCGATCCTAACGTCATATATCGATTCAAGTACAGTATCTGCGGGCAAAACACAGATTTGCAAGCCCAAAACACCATGCACTGCAGCAGGGAGGCAACTGGTAGAGAAAGAGACAGAGAGAGACAGAAAGAGAGACAGAGATAGACAGAGAGAGAGACAGAGAGAGAGACTGAGAGAAAAAGAGAGAGAGAGAAAGAGACAGAGAGACAGAGAGAGAGACAGAGATAGACAGAGAGAGACAGAGAGAGACAGAGAGAGAGAGAGAGACAGAGAGAGAGACAGACAGAGAGGGAGAGAAAGAAAGAGAGAGACAGAGAGAGAGAGACAGAGAGAGAGAGAGAGAGAGACAGAGACAGAGACAGAGACAGAGAAAGAGAGACAGAGAGAGACGGAGCAGGGCTTGACACTAACACTTGCCCGGGGCAAGTAAAAAAATGGTGGGGCAAGTGAAGGCTGCTACGTGGTTGCCCGATCGGGCAAGACCTGTGTCTTTCCCTGCTTTCTAGATATCCACAATTCCAGGCTGGATTTGGGAAACAAAACAGGCAAATTAACATACACATCAAAATGACCTAATCTTCTACATTCTCTAGTTGTGTAGACCTGGGCTAATTAAGATGATGAATTTTAACTCTTGAGAGTGTAAAAATGAAACCAAATGGACCCTTGCGGGTCCATTTGGTTTCATTTTTACACTCTCAAGAGTTACATCAGGTTAACCAACTTAACTGGGGACCACCTGGAACCCTCTCAGGGACCACTTGTTGAAAACCCCTGGTTTAAAGCACCCAAGTAGGAAGTAAACTTAAATGCAAAATTTACAATATATTTTTGGGGGGCAAGTGACCATGACCCGAGGGCAAGTAGAACCTGACTTGCACTTGCCCGATGGACAAGTGTCTCAGAGACCTTAGTGTCAACCCCTGCAGAGAGAGACAGAGAGAGAGAGAGAGAAACAGACACAGAGAGAGACAGAGAGAGAGACAGAGAGAGAGAGAGAGAGAGAGAGAGAGAGAGAGACAGAGAGCAAATCATCTCCAGAGTTATGCCACGCCCCCTTTAAGGCCTTATAAGGCGCTGAAATAAACCCCACACGTGATTGGCTGAGTGCGTCCAGATCTCACACGTGATTGGCTGAAAGGATTTAGGCACATTGTACACCTGTAACCTGATGGGTATATATACCGGTGCGATACCGCATTTCCTCAGTCTGTGAGTGAACTTTCATTCCACAGAATTTTATTCCCTTTACTAACTGCTAGCTCTCTCAAAGATGTACGGCCAGTCTTGGTTGGCTAGTCGCAGGTCTGGGCGGTACAAGGTGGACCACCGCCGCGACCGCAGCCGCGTTGCCACGGTGTCCTGCTCTGGGGACCATGGTGGACATTCCTCCATGAGCCTCAAGGCAGCCCATCGTGGTGGCGACGAAGGCAGCAGTCGTCGGCTGGACGGTCCCCACCATCGCCGTGAGCCCAGGCCCACCTCTTCAACTGGAGAGGAACGTCGGAGGTCGCGATCACCACATCGTCGGCACTCCGGCAACCCTTCCAGTCCTGAGGAGGAGGACCTGTGGGTCGCGGTGGATGAGTGGACTCCTACCACCGGGCCTGAGACTGCCACCAAGCAGAGGGACCAGCAGGAGGAGATCTTTCTCCTGGATGATGACCCCATCCTGGAGTTGCCCTTGGAGGACTTCCTCCGCCACTTGATGGAGAAAGAGTCGGCGAGAGGATAGGAAGCCAAGGACAGCTCCATGATGGAGGCATCATCCCCCTCAAAAAAACACAAAAAACTTTTTTTCCTCTCCTGTTGCTGTGACCTTGACGTGGTGGAGTGGCTTAAGGACCCCTTGAGTCCGAACTAACAACAGCAAAATCTATTTCATAGTGAATTTGTGTGGGGTTAGTCTGACCTCAGTCTGAATTGTCATTCCGTTTCACTTCATTATTCAGACTGAAGTCCCTCTCCACCGCAGCAGTTTCTAGGATGGGTGTTATCAAAGCAGCAGTCTTAAAGGGAACCCTGCATATGAGACAAATATGGATAAATACATTATACTTGCCCTCTATAACTAGAATTACATGTTTAAAACGCATAGAATAAGCTCTTTAGTTTTTCAAATAGTTAATGTTTTTATCCCAAGTGGCCATTTTACTGTGCCTGTCACATGGTCTCATAGTGATGACATCACAGTAGATCTGTGTTATAGTACAGCTAATGGAACGTTCCATGATTAAACAAATAGCGTCTGAATCGCACGTTGGTTCGATCCCAACGTCATATATCGATTCAAGTACAGTATCTGCGGGCAAAACACAGATTTGCAAGCCCAAAACACCATGCACTGCAGCAGGGAGGCAACTGGTAGAGAAAGAGACAGAGAGAGAGACAGAGAGAAAGAGAAAAAGAGAGGGACGGAGACAGAGAGAGACAGAGACAGAGAGAGAGAGAGACAGAGATAGACAGAGAGAGAGACAGAGACAGAGAGAGACAGAGACAGAGAGACAGAGAGACCTTTAACGAAGCCTTTATTTAGTCTTTTGTATACACTCTACTAACCTTCCCAAGACAATTACATAATTTTCATTTCATATTAAAAAAAATCATATTTTCCTGTTTTTACAAAGATAAAACCAATGTCTCTTGTTCAGTACAACATAAAACATGTTCATATCCCCAAATTTCGATAAACTCATCTAAACAGGAGATCAGTTTATAATAGGCAAACTCTATTTTTAAACGTGCTGACACCAGTCCTTTAACCATCACCTCAGGTTCTACTGATCCTGCAGCCTGCATTTTGTTTCTCCTCGAAAGCCAAATGCTAATTTTTGCCTGTGCTATTAAAAAATTAAGCAGTCCCACACGTCTTTTTTGTGCTGCTTTGTACTTTGGCCCAAAAATAAACATCTCATCATTGAACACTTCACCAAAATTGTTGAACCATCTCTGCAGCAGTGCAAACAGACCACCAAGCCTTGGGCAGCGTAGCCACAGATGTTCTAGTGTCTCCTCCTCCAAACAGAAAGGACACCTTGTACTGGTCCCAGAGTCAATATGTGCCACATGTCTGTTAGTAGCCACGGCTCCATGCACTATTCTCCACTGCAGATCCGCAGTGCGTTTCTCCACTGGAGCTTTGTACATGGTCCTCCAGCTGCCCCGTGGGGAAGAGCCTGCTGCAAGCACTTCTGACCACCTCGACTCCTTTACTCCCACCAGCTGGTCCCTGTTGATCACCTTGACGCTCACAGCATACAGTGTCTTGCTGGACAGTTCACATACATCTCCCAGTTTTGGTGTTGCAAAGGAGAGCAGTAAACCATCCTCTTCTTCCTCTTCTTCCACTGCTGCACAGACCTCTATCGCTGGAAAAACTGCAGGCCCTTCGATCCGTTCTCCTTCTGGTTGTCTCCCCAGAGTCTCTCTCAGTGGGCCTGGCAGCGAACAGATCACATCACCCAGCAGTCTCTGCAACAACCGAATAGATCTCAGACCAGTCTGCTCACTGAGTTCCTCTGCTGTTCTCCAGCTCCTTCCTGATCTCAGATCACTCAGCCTCAGGAGCCCTGCATTTTTCAGTGCCCGCTCCACAGATGTGGACTGTAACAATCTGCTCTGGATGATGGGGTTGTAGAACAGCGGCTCCTCCACTGCTTGTTTGTAAGTCTGTTTTGTGTTCTTCTGAACCCTCAGAACTTTCTTCCATGCTCGTAGAACAGACTGATAGAAATCAGTTGTGCCTGATATGTCCATCTTTTCTATTTCGAGTGTAAATAAATGTCTATCATAGCCAAGTTGCTGTACTGTTCTTAAAAGCATGCATGCAATGTCCGTCCACACCGCGTCCTTCCTGTACAGGAAACGCTGTGCAGTCTGTAGTCGAAAGGCTGCAACACGGCTGCGAAGGTCTATTAGCCCTTGGCCTCCTTCAGCCAAAGGCAGGAACAACACGGCTGACCTGGTCCAGTGTTGCCCACCCCAGAAAAAATTCACCAATCTCCTCTGGATCTCCTTGAGTAGTGCGTCAGGTGGCTCCAACACAGTGAAACGATGCCAAAACATTGAGGCGATCAGGTTGTTCGCAACCAGCACTCTCCCCCTGTAGGACAGCTGTGGCAGGACCCAAGTCCACTGAGACAATCGTGCACACATCTTCTCTATCATTCCCTCCCAATTTTTCTTTTTGAAAATTGTATTACCAAAAAAGACTCCCAAACATTTCATTCCATCTCTGTTCCACTCTAGTGCTGCTGGCAAAGCTGGTGGTCTCCTGCCCTGCCAATTGCCTATAGCATAGCCTTCACATTTTTCCCAATTTACTCTTGCGCTTGTTGCTTTTTGATAAAGCGCCAAGCTCTCTTTAAGACAACTTACATCTTCCTGTTTATTAATTATTATTGTAATGTCATCTGCGTATGCCGTTAAGGCTACAACACTCTGTCCCCTTACACCTCCATACTTGAAACCTGTCAGGACCTTCCTAAGTCGGTGTAATAGTGGTTCAACTGCAAACGCATAGAGCTGGCCTGACAACGGACACCCTTGTCTTATGCCCTTGTATGTTCTTACTGGACTACTGAGTCCTCCTCCCACCTTTAACACAACGGCTGCTCCAGAATACAAAAGTTTAACCCATGATAAAAAGGAGTCGCCTACCCCAAAGGCCTCCAGTGTTTTAAAGAGATAGTTATGGTCCAGCTTGTCGAAGGCCTTCTCCTGATCGATTGAGAGGAGCCCAAGGTCTAAATTTCGAATTTCTGATAAATCAATAATGTCTCTAATTAAAAATAGATTATCCATTATTGTGCGCCCGGGCACACAATATGTTTGGTCTGGATGTATAACTGTGTCCATGTAATTTTTTAATCTATTAGACAGGCATTTTGCTAGAATTTTGTAGTCTGTACACAATAATGAGACTGGTCTCCAGTTCCTCAATTGACCAAGATCACCTTTTTTTGGCAGCAAAGAAAGGACTGCTCTCGTGCAACTCACGGGGAGCTTCCCAGATTCATAACAAACTTTAAAAACATCACATAAATCATCTTTGAATAATTCCCAAAAACACTTATAAAACTCTGTAGGCAAACCATCTATACCAGGTGAAGTCCCTAAATTTAGTCCCTGCACTGCTGCAGTTACTTCTTCTTTTTGAATCTCAGAGTCCAGACTTGCCGTTTCTGCAGGTGTTAATTTAGGCAGGTCTTTGTGGATCTCACTGACCGCTGCAGGGTCACATTCCTCAGCACCAAACAGTTCTTTATAAAAGTCCATTGCCAGCTTTCTCATCTCTTTTGAGTCTGTAGTAATTTCTCCATTGGGACGCTTAAGGTGAAGCATTACATTCTGTTTTTTAATTTTTCTCTCCAACTTAAAAAAGAAGGAAGTCGGAGCGTCCATGTCCTTTAGGGTGGAAATCTTTGCTCTTATTAAAGCTCCCTTTGCTTTCTCTTGAAGGTGAAGAGCGAGACACTGTTTACTCCTTCCCAGCTGTGTGGCATAGCTGGGATCCCCCTAATGATCATGTCCTTCTCTAAAAGTTTAATGTCTTCTTCTAGTTTCTCCATCATATTCTTTTGCATTGCTGCTATGTGTGCAGTGTATTGTTGACAAAATATTCTAATTTGTACTTTTCCAACCTCCCACCAAGATACAACATTTGCAAATTCATTCTTTTTTTCTTTCCATTCATTCCAAAAAACAGAAAAAAAATTACAGAATTGCCGATCTTGTAATAGTCTTATGTTAAAATGCCAGTATGGACTCCGTATTTTTGCTGTAGACAAGGACACTTCCACTGTCACTAAATGATGATCTGAAAAACCAACCGGGGTTATGATGGCTTTCATAACCCTATTAATGTAGTTTGTATTGACATATATCCTGTCTAGCCTAGCAGCACTGATCCTGCCTTCAGAAACCTTAGTCCAAGTATACTGTTTACTGGCCGGATGTAACTCTCTCCATGTGTCTTTCATTCCATTTTGTACAACAACGCTAGTTAAAACTGATGCTGACTGAGGGTGAGGCTCTTCTCCTGTACGGTCTATATTAAAAGAAAGTGTACAATTCCAATCTCCACCCAATACCACCATGGAGTTACATGTGTACTGTCCAATAATGTTATTTAATGAATTAAACAGCCTGACACGCTCTGTACCTGAAGTGTATGCATAAACATTTATAAAAGTGACCAGTGCATTTTTAATCATTGCCTGGACTATGATGACTCTTCCCTGCTCCAACTGAGAGAAAGAGACATCTGTCATGCAAAGTCCAGGTGAAAAAAGTATTGCTACTCCTGCACTAAGGCTTGTGCCGTGGCCATGAAAATGTTGACCTTCCCAACTCAACCCCCAGTCAACCACATTATCATGAGTACTGTGTGTCTCTTGCAAAAATACAACATCTAAGTGCTTTGCAATACTCAATTCACGTATCAATCCTCTCTTATTCCTTTCTCTGCCTCCATTTATATTTAGTGACCCTATTCTCAAACCCTCCATAAAAAAGAGAGAAAGTAGGGAAACAACAGTGAAGGCAAAGAGCCTAGAAAGAACACCCTTTAGTGACACACCCATTTTCATTTACGTAGGCCTATGCGACGTACAGGTGCTTTCCCTTTTTTAATTTTTGTCATCAATTTATTCAGTCTGTACCTTTTCTGTTTACTCAGTTGGTTATAGTCAGTTACTTGCCTCACTACATCTACAGATCTAGTGAATTTCTCAACATCAGGGAAGTAGTCACTCACTTCAACAGCCTGCTTGCCATAAGTTAAGTCTAAAAACTCATTAATCTCGTTTAAAGAATAGAGCAATTTGTCTTTCTCTACCAGATAGCTAGAGAGCTGTGAGTTATTCAGCTCTCCTTCTTGCATTTCCTCATATTCATCATCCTCATCCGAAACATTTTCAGGATCATCCTGTGGTAATGATTCCACACTGGTTGTTCCTGAGTTAAGCATCTCTTCTCTCTCAACCTCCGTCCTCACTTCTTTGCTGTGACTGTTTTTCTGTACATTGTTTTCTGACGCACTAGGCTGCTCATTGTCGGCTGCAGAGCGCTCAGTCTCAGCCTGCGTTTCCCCCATCATAACATTAGATACATTCAGGTTGGTAGAAACACCTTCTGTTTCGTTACGATTTTCATGTTCTACCTGCTGCGTGCCTTCCGTTGAGACGGATGCACCAGCCGCAGAGCGCAGCATGCTCCCCGGGGAGCCTAGTACTTCTACTGTGGGTGATAGCGTATCTGCCACGGAGCGCGGTGCGGCGGCCGCTCCGCCTCCTCTAACTGGGTTCGGTGCGCGACCCACAGCGCTACTGTGGGGCCGGTTTGTGTGGGGTCCGTGGGGACAAGCTGCCCGTTTGTGCCCCACGTCGCCACACTCAAAACATTTCATATTACCGGTGCTTGCATATACCGTATAGTAGCCACTCTCATATTTTACTTTAAATGACACTTCAAGTGTTTGCTCCGGGTCATTTAAATACATGAAAGCTTGTCTCCTCAGAGACTGGACATGTTGCAAACGCGGATCACTACATCCGAGGCGAACATGCCTGAATCCCGTCGCAAACTTTCCGAACCGTTTTAGTTCATTCTCCAGTGCTTCATTGGGAATAAAAGGGGGCACCCCTGACACTGTAACTCGTGTTGATGGCACAGCTAAAGGTGTAACTTGAACGAGGCTCTGATCTAATACTACGCCCGTTCCGACCAAATCGTGGACACACTTTTCATCTGTCAGAAACACAACAACAGCCTTGTTCATCCTGGAACCGTGAGAAATCTTGTCATGTCCCACTTGTTCGCCGACAGCCAACAATACCTCCTCCACGGTAAAGCGTGGATCAGCTGCTATCCTAGCACCATGCTTAATGGACATGGACGGCGTCCTCCCCACATCGGGAGACGCCATCCCAACCGCAGCCAGTTTAAAACTTTAACTCTTCTTACCTTTTTTTTGCAGTAAGACAGTTCAGTTTGAAAAAAGCAGGGGTGAAAACAGTGCTCATTCAGCAGCGTCTCACACACGCCAACACTCCCTCACACACCCGACACCACGTGAGAGAGAGAGACAGAGAGAGACAGAGCAGGGCTTGACACTAACACTTGCCCGGGGCAAGTAAAAAATGGTGGGGCAAGTGAAGGCTGCTACCTGGTTGCCCGATCGCGCAAGACCTGTGTCTTTCCCTGCTTTCTAGATATCCACAATTCCAGGCTGGATTTGGGAAACAAAACAGGCAAATTAACATACACATCAAAATGACCTAATCTTCTACATTCTCTAGTTGTGTAGACCTGGGCTAATTAAGATGATGAATTTTAACTCTTGAGTTACATCAGGTTAACCAACTTAACTGGGACCACCTGGAACCTCTCAGGGACCACTTGTTGAAAACCCCTGGTTTAAAGCACACCAAGTAGGAAGTAAACTTAAATACAAAATTTACAATATATTTTGGGGGGGCAAGTGACCATGACCTGAGGGCAAGTAGAACCTGACTTGCACTTGCCCGATGGGCAAGTGTCTCAGAGACTTTAGTGTAGACCCTGCAGAGAGAGACAGAGAGAGAGAGAGAGAAACAGACACAGAGAGAGAGACAGAGAGAGAGAGAGAGACAGAGAGCAAATCATCTCCAGAGTTATGCCCACGCCCCCTTTAAGGCCTTATAAGGCGCTGAAATAAACCTCACACGTGATTGGCTGAGTGCGTCCACATCTCACACGTGATTGGCTGGAAGGATTTAGGCACATTGTACACCTGTAACCTGATGGGTATATATACCGGTGCGATACCGCATTTCCTCAGTCTGTGAGTGAACTTTCATTCCACAGAATTTTATTCCTTTACTAACTGCTAGCTCTCTCAAAGATGTACGGCCAGTCTTGGTTGGCTAGTCGCAGGTCCTGGGCGGTACAAGGTGGACCACCGCCGCGACCGCAGCCGCGTTGCCACGGTGTCCTTCTCTGGGGACCATGGTGGACATTCCTCCATGAGCCTCAAGGCAGCCCATCGTGGTGGCGACGAAGGCAGCAGTCGTCGGCTGGACGGTCCCCACCATCGCCGTGAGCCCAGGCCCACCTCTTCAACTGGAGAGGAACGTCGGAGGTCGCGATCACCACATCGTCGGCACTCCGGCAACCCTTCAGTCCTGAGGAGGAGGACCTGTGGGTCGCGGTGGATGAGTGGACTCCTACCACCGGCCTGATACTGCCACCAAGCAGAGGGACCAGCAGGAGGAGATCTTTCTCCTGGATGATGACCCATCCTGGAGTTGCCCTTGGAGGACTTCCCTCCGCCACTTGATGAGAAAGAGAGTTGGCGAGAGGATAGGAAGCCAAGGACAGCTCCATGATGGAGGCATCATCCCCCCAAAAAAAACACAAAAACCTTTTTTCCTCTCCTGTTGCTGTGACCTGAGACGTGGTGGAGTGGCTTAAGGACCCTTGAGTCCGAACTAACAACAGCAAAATCTATTTCATAGTGAATTTGTGTGGTGTTAGCCGACCTCAGTCTGAATTGTCATTCCGTTTCACTTCATTATTCAGACTGGAGTCCCCTCTCCACTGCAGCAGTTTCTAGGATGGGTGTTTATCAAAGCAGCAGTCTAAAGGGAACCCTGCATATTGAGACAAATATGGAATAAAATACATTATACTTGCCCTCTATAACTAGAATAAATGTTTAAAACTCATAGAATAAGCTCTTTAGTTTTAAAATAGTTAATGTTTTTATCCCAAGTGGCCATTTTACTGTGCCTGTCACATGGTCTCATAGAGATGACGTCACAGTAGATCTGTGTTATAGTACAGCTAATGGAACGTTCCATGATTAAACAGTAGTGGTGTCAAAAATATCGATATGAATTAATAATCGGTTTAAAAACATCAACGATCTGACTGTATCGATGTGTGCAATGTCTACATCGGTACAAATAGCGTCTGAATCGCACGTTGGTTCGATCCTAACGTCATATATGGATTCAAGTACAGTATCTGCGGGCAAAACACAGATTTGCAAGCCCAAAACACCATGCACTGCGGCAGGGAGGCAACTGGTAGAGAAAGAGACAGAGAGAGAGAGACAGAGATAGACAGAGAGAGAGACAGAGATAGACAGAGAGAGAGACAGAGACAGAGAGAGACAGAGAGACAGACAGAGAGAGAGAGACAGAGATAGACAGAGAGAGACAGAGAGAGACAGAGAGAGAGAGACAGAGAAAGAGAGACAGAGAGAGACAGAGAAGGGCTTGACACTAACACTTGCCCGGGGCAAGTAAAAAAAAATGGTGGGGCAAGTGAAGGCTGCTACGTGGTTGCCCGATCGGGCCAAGACCTGTGTCTTTCCCTGCTGTCTAGATATCCACAATTCCAGGCTGGATTTGGGAAACAAAAACAGGCAAATTAACATACACATCAAAATGACCTAATCTTCTACATTCTCTAGTTGTGTAGACCTGGGCTAATTAAGATGATGAATTTTAACTCTGAGAGTGTAAAAAATGAACCAAATGGACCCTTCCGGGTCCATTTGGTTTCAGTTTTACACTCTCAAGAGTTACATCTGGTTAACCAACTTAACTGGGGACCACCTGGAACCCTCTCAGGGACCACTTGTTGAAAACCCCTGGTTTAAAGCACCCAAGTAGGAAGTAAACTTAAATGCAAATTTTACAATATATTTTTTGGGGGGCAAGTGACCATGACCTGAGGGCAAGTAGAACCTGACTTGCACTTGCCCGATGGGCAAGTGTCTCAGAGACCTTAGTGTAGACCCCTGCAGAGAGAGACAGAGAGAGAGAGAGAGAAAACACAGACACAGAGAGAGACAGAGAGAGAGACAGAGAGGAGACAGAGAGCAAATCATCTCCAGAGTTATATCCACGCCCCTACTTTAAGGCCTTATAAAGGCGCTGAAGTAAACCCTCACACGTGATTGGCTGAGTGCGTCAGATCTCACACGTGATTGGCTGAAAGGATTTAGGCACATTGTACACCTGTAACCTGATGGGTATATATACCGGTGCGATACCGCATTTCCTCAGTCTGTGAGTGAACTTTTCATTCCACAGAATTTTATTCCCTTTACTAACTAACTGCTAGCTAGCTCTCAAAGATGTAGCGGCCAGTCTTGGTTGGCTAGTCGCAGGCTGGGCGGTACAAGGTGGACCACCGCCGCGACCCGCAGCCGCGTTGCCACGGTGTCCTGCTCTGGGGACCATGGTGGGACATTCCTCCATGAGCCTCAAGGCAGCCCATCGTGGGGGCGACGAAGGCAGCAGTCGTCGGCTGGACGGTCCCCCACCATCGCCGTGAGCCCAGGCCCACCTCTTCAACTGGAGAGGAACGTCGGAGGTCGCGATCACCACATCGTCGGCACTCCGGCAACCCTTCCAGTCCTGAGGAGGAGAGGACCTGTGGGTCGCGGTGGATGAGTGGACTCCTACCACCGGGCCTGATACTGCCACCAAGCAGAGGGACCAGCAGGAGGAGATCTTTCTCCTGGATGATGACCCCATCCTGGAGTTGCCCTTGGAGGACTTCCTCCGCCACTTGATGGAGAAAGAGTTGGCGAGAGGATAGGAAGCCAAGGACAGCTCCATGATGGAGGCATCATCCCCCCCCCCCAAAAAAAAAAAAAAAACCTAAAAACCTTTTTTTCCCTCTCCTTTGCTGTGACCTTGACGTGGTTGGAGTGGCTTAAGGACCCCTTGAGTCCGAACTAACAACAGCAAAATCTATTTCATAGTGAATTTGTGTGATGTTAGCCTGACCTCAGTCTGAATTGTCATTTCCGTTTCACTTCATTATTCAGACTGGAGTCCCCCTCTCCACCGCAGCAGTTTCTAGGATGGGTGTTATCAAACAGCAGCAGTCTTAAAAGGAACCCTGCATATGAGACAAATATGGATAAATACATTATACTTGCCATCTATAACTAGGAATAAAATATTTAAAAATGCACAGTATAAGCGCTTTAGTTTTAAAAATATAGTTAATGTTTTTATCCATGTGGCCATTTTCTGTGCCTGTCACATGTCTCATAGTGATGACATCACAGTTGATCTGTGGTTTACGTTCATGATTAAACAGTAGTTAAATGAAAAAAATGCCTAAGTAAAAACAAATCATAGTGATGGTAAATAACAGTAGGAAATGAAGAAAATTAAGATATGCACATGTAGTTTATTGTTATAGAAGTGAAGAGCACTTTAAATGGAACGTTCCATGATTAAACAGTAGTGGTGTCAAAATATCGATATGAATTGATAATCCGGTTTAAACATCCAACGATCTGACTGGATTGATGTGTGCAATGTCTAACATCGGGTACAAATAGCGTCTGAATCGCGCGTTGGTTCGATCCTAACGTCATATATCGATTCAAGTAACAGTAACATGCGGGCAAAACACAAGATTTGCAAGCCAAAAAACACCAAAACTGGCACTGCAGCAGGGAGGCAACTGGTAGAGAAAAGAGAGGAGAGACAGAGAGAGAGACAGAATATAAAGACAGAGAGGGTGACAGGAGACAGAGAGAGAGAGAGAGACAGAGAGTGACA
>CM076967.1:1925312-1945312 GCA_039105355.1 Benthosema pterotum
CGTCCTCCATCTGGACCCGGGACCTGTGGTGGAGGCAGGGGGGAGGTCCCTGCGCGGGCCAGCCTCGAAGTTTCGTTTCCCGGGTACGAGTGTAAAATCTTCCGCTCGTGGAAAGCAACGGGCCATTTTGCCCGGCTTCCCACGCGGCCCCGGGGAGCCTGGCCCCCTTCCGGGTTCCAGGCCAGAAGCCAGCTAAGCCACAACCCAGCTCTCCATCTGGACCCGGCTGGCACTAGTTAATAAACAGCACTGGGTGTCTGATAATGTCAGTTTGGTGGGAGGATCCTTCTCTATAGTGTTGCCTTTTGGGTGGTTCGCCAACAATATTCTCTGTATCGTACCAATGTCAGTCCAGATTGGTTTAGCAATCATCTTTTCTGTATCGTTCCAATTTTAGGACTGACATAGGAACGATACAGAGAATATTGTTGGTGAACTACATACAGAGAATATTGTTGGCGAACCACCCAAACAGATTGGTTTAGCAATCATCTTCTCTGTATCGTTCCAATTTTAGGACTGACATTGGAACGATACAGAGAAGAATGTTTGTGAACCAATCTGGACTGATATGCGAACGATACAGAACGGTTGTTTAGTGATCCAACCTGGAGGCACAAGGATGGCACCCAAACTCTTGAAGCATTCCTCATTTTTGCAGTTACCACATCGAGAGCTTCGCGAGGGTGTTTGGCTTGCCCCTGTTCGACCCATGCTTTTCAGTTAGCGCCCGCTAATTCTCTGAAGCACTAACCCTAACCCTAGCCCCCAACACGCGTACCCCTTAATGCAACTACGTTCCCACGCATGTGTTTATACATGTCGTTTCTTCGCCTTTTTAAAAACCTCCACCGTGGGATCCGGTATGGCCAATCCTGCGACCTATACCTATCCGTCAAGCCTGGTGCATTCGTGTCAGCTTCTTCTGCACATATAATAAAATTGGAACGATACAGAGAAATTAGCATGGCCCCTTGCGCGAAAGATCCCGCTCAATCTTTGAGGTTTTGGCCTCCGGCGCCTTTTGCGGGCCCCGGAGGGGCCCCGCGAGCCGCGACCGTTTTGCCGCGAGGCCGGACCGGCCTGCCCCGTCCCGCCCGCGCGAAAGGGGCGCCGGGACTCCGCCCCGTCCGCCCCGCGGCGGCCGCGAACGTCGGAAAAGCGGAACGACACGGCGTATCGTTCCACTTTCGGACGTTGCGTTCCACTTCGCGTGAGCCCGCCTCCCGGACGGCAGCGCCGAAACGCAACGGAAGCCGTCAGACACACGCACATGGCATAATTTTGCATACGGGGGAGCGGAGAAAAGGGGGGGGGGGGGGGGGGGGGGGGGGCGGTACGGACGCGAGGTCGCCGGTTCGAGCCCCTTTAGGCAAGGCCAAGGTTCGACTCCCACTCGGTCCCAAAGTAAAACATGCTGCCAAAAGTAAAACATGCTGTGTTTGAGATCTCTAATCATTACGGACCAAAGTTTACAGCCTTTTGTTGCTGATTTTATTATTCTGACAAATCCGAAGCTACTACCACAATGTTATTTGCTCGGAATGGAATATCAATGCAACAATCTATGTGCGTTCACGAGTGAGTGCATCCTCCACACAAGAGAGACAATGGCGTTGTTTTCATTGAAATTAAGTTACTATCAATGTGAGAGTAGGCTATTTGAAATGGTCAACTGCCTATGTTAATAATAATAATAATGCAGAATTCTAGACCGGAGCAGAAGACAAGAAGGGGGGAGGGGCTGAAACCTTATCGGCCAATCATGACTCACACAGCCTTGTTGCCCTGTTCACCCAGCATGCAACTGTGCTTCCACAATGCTATTCTACAAACATTTATATTGTAAAATACTATTTTAACATGTTAAAATGCTGTCATTCAGATAATTGTGTGGCTGTAACCCAAATCAAATCCCTTTCAGAAAAATGAAAGAAGAAAAGGAGAGAGACAGAAAAAATACAACCGTGACCCCAAATGTGGTTATTATTATTATTATTATTATTGAATGAATGAATGAATTTTTTATTAACAGAGATGAGAGTTACAGTACAAGTCAAGTACACACTGCTACAAAACTGATAACAGCTTGGAGAATTACAGTACAATTCAAGTACAACTGCATCAAATCTGAAAAACTGATTGGACACACTAGTTAAGCATACACTTGTTTACAATAGTGGCCAACTTGTTCATTTCATTGAGGCATTCAAATACCGTACATACAAAACAAACTATTCAGTAAAATCAGAAGCAGCAAATCATGGAGGCAAAATCATAGTGGGGGTAAAAAAGGGAAAGAGAAATGTACAGTACACAGAAATACATCCAAATACAAACAGTTAATATGCATATAACAAGACTAGCAAAGAAGCGCAAGGTCAAAAATAAAATAAATAAATTAAAAACACAAACAGTCAGTATAAAATATGTTCTGGAGTAATGATTTGAATTCACCGAAAGGTGGCAGTGAGGTCAATTTTAAAGAATGTTGGAGATCATTCCATGACGTTGGGCCACTGACAGAGAAAGCAGTCTTACCAAGTTTTGTCCTAGTGAAAGGAACCTTTAGTGTTAGAAAATCACTAGAACGGGACTGTTAAGTGCCATGCATTGGTACTAACATAGAGGAAATATAGGTAGGGAGACGGCCAGCTAAGGCTTTATATAAAAATAAGTGCCAATGCTGATCACGTCGTACAGTTAAAGATGATAAACCTGAGTTTGAGTATAGTGTACAGTGATGTGTACCATAGCTATCACCTGTAATCCACCGCAAGGCAGAATGGTAGACAGTATCAAGCTCCTTTAAAATGAAGAAGCAGCAGATCTATAAATAATGTCCCCATAGTCCAGTACGGAGAGAAATGTGGTCTCGATAACTGCCTTCTTGCAAGAATTTGGAAAACAATGTTTATTACTATACAGGAAACCTAGCTTTTGCCTTAGTTTGGAGACAAGATCACTTATATGGAATTTATAAGAAAGTTTATCGTCAAGCCAAATGCCCAGATATTTATACTCAGAGACCCTCTCAATTACAGAGCCACTAGCAGAAGTTATGCGAACACTGTCTGAATCGGTATTCACAGCCCTAGTGAAGAGCATAAATGTGTGTGTGTGTGTGTGTGTGTGTGTGTGTGTGTGTGTGTGTGTGTGTGTGTGTGTGTGTGTGTGTGTGTTATGGTTGTATTTACAAGCTGTGGTATACAGTACATATTGATATGACATATGATGTATTAATGTGATAGACCATATATAGTGGGTTTTAAGTGTGGTGATCTGAACACAGCATTGCACTCTAGTGAAAATGCTGCATTTTATATCCAATATAAGCACACAACAGATGTGAAGCAGTCAGCGGATTACAGCACTATGAAGCTCCAAACCCCATAACCAAAGCCAGCCAGAGCTAAAGCTATACGTGTATTTGCTTTTTGAAACACCCTGCCAGCTATGTGAATTATTTTGTTTTGGCTGTACTTACTACTGTTCTATTTTGTCTAACAAAACAATAATTGTATCAACACCAACTGTATTAAGACATATTCTACTAAGAGTATCAATTACAGTTATAATACATGTCATCATTTTAATTTAGTTCCCGAGAGTGTACAAATGTGAACCAAATGGACCCTAGCGGGTCCATTTGGTTTCATTTGTACACACTCAGGAAAAAAAGGTTCTAAAAGAAGAATCATTAACATGGTGAAACACAACTTGATGATGTCATCAAGCTGTGTTTCAGCATGTTAATCATTTTATCAGACCTCCATTTCTAGGAAACAATGGGGGGATTTTTTTATAATGTGCTCACAACATCTATAGGTATATTAACATAGTAAAATGTTGAAAATGGGTGGAATTCCCCTTTAAGTCACTTACATGGGAAACATCATCTTAGATTTTGTGTACACTACAGTATTTATTAGAAAATAGACATTAGCAGTATAGCTGAATAGCTGCCCTGTGTATGCAAATTAGCCATGTGCTGTTCCATGTGTTGCCATGTCCGGTTATTATAAACCTCTTGGCTTGGGCCTGTTTACATGCACCTAGTTGCTTTGTTCTCGCGGGGAAACTGGCAACCCACCGGAGCCGGTGTGCGTTATTACGATACAAATGAATAAACGGATTGCTAACTGACATAATACTAACTGACATAATAATAATTATGTAAACATGCAGGACAAATTGTGAAACATTAAGCACACACCGCAGGGACTCGAACCCCGTTTCTGTAAACAGAAAGCACCACTGCCAATGTGACGAGCCATATTCACCATGCCTTACATGAATACACTTTAAATACACGTAAAATATAAGCCATGCTGATGGTGATCATAATAACATTACAGTCCATAAAAACGGAGCTTCAACAGCTTCAAACTATAACAAAATGAACGATAAAGTGTGATCGTTGTTAGGTTGGATCTGTAAGGAGCCTGCATGTAGCCTATAGCCCTACTATAGACACATTACGACATCGCCGTTCACTTTATGGGGCGAGCCTAATGGCGGCTCTATACATAGACTTCTATTGAGAATGGGGACAATTGTTCGTCTGCATTCGCTCAGTTTCTGACCCCTCAATGTCTCTAGCCGGTCCCCTGCTAAAGCTAGGTTGCCGGTTAGCATAATGATGATAAGCGATAGCCTTAGCATCAGTTCCACGGTCAAAGACAAGTGAATAAAAACATCTGGCAATTCAAACACGCAATAATACATGCCTTTGGAGGTTTTGTGATACATGTGTGTGGTCAATGAAACTTCTGCGGCACACGTCGCGTCGGCGTTGTGGTCCAAACCATGTGTTTTCATCACCACAGTCTTATCAGAACAGCAGCATTAGGAGTTGCGACATCAAGGGGGCAGAAAGCAACGCATTGACCTGGTTCAGGGATGCCCATTTTGTCCCTATTCCCTATAGGAGTTTATGTAGAAGAGCCTCCATTGCTCTGGCGCCATGAAGCGAACGAAGTTGTCGCAAATCTGACTATCGCTTAGCCTATAGCTCAGAGCAGCTAGAACGGCAAATATCCAACCATCCCCGACCGATCTAAGTACAAATCCACTGTATTCACCAAGTCACCACCACAGTATAAGCACAAAAGCCTCTCATTTAACAAGTCATGGAGTTTATCTGTGGTTCTATGACAAAGAAAGTGCATTTATTTGCCTACCTCGGTTGCCGTTTATGTTCCAGCATGTTGTCCAGCATGTTAGCAGCAGCAGCAGCAGCAGCAGCACCACCACCACCACCACCACCGGACAATAGGCAGGCAATCCGCGCCTCAACGTCCAAATAAAACATAAAATATAAAATCCAAGATTGTGAGACAGCCAGCCAGCCATGACAAAGGCATTTCAAATACCTTGATTTGTTTGAAAGCCACGATAAATAGCGAAATGGAGACCCACGACCATCATCATCCTGCTCGCCGGGCTGCTGCTGCTGCTCCTACCCCTCCACTTGTAACAAAGCCTCTCCAGCCCAAACGAAACAAAACAAAGCAGCGTGGTCCACGTGGCCATGTCCAGATAAAATATTAAATTCATGCATTCATTAATATATATATTATAGTGTCCTCTTCATTTAATTATGAATCATTACGTGTGTCATCATCTCCCCACTCTCTGCTGCAGCGCCACAGAAGCATGCCTTTTCCTGGCCAAAACTAATCCAAATCATTTTAAAAAACGTCTAGAATTACCTGTCGGGTCCTTGTTGATGTGTAAGGAGTGGGATATTGCCACTCAATATTTTTCTGGTGTCTTCCAGGATTTTAAAAATAATATTTAATACACCGTCTCTGTAAGTGTGGGAGACGGACTAAAAACCAAGATGGCTGCTACTGGGCATTGGAAGAGGAGCAAAACCAAAACAGAGGGGGGCGTGAGATTGACAGCTCTTCAGGCCAATGGGCGAGCAGAGATTTAGGACTTCAGGATTCCTAAACCAGACCGCCTGCCTATTGGCCGAAGGCAAAACAAGTGACAGGCCAATAGCGTGGCAGGGATTTAGGACTGGTTTAGGAATCCTTACTGAGGACAACCTTCTCCCGAGGGCGCGAAAGATCCCGCTCAATCTTTGAGGTTTTGGCCCCGGCGCCTTTTGCGGGGCCCCGGAGGGGCCCCGCGAGGCCGCGACCGTTTTGCCGCGAGGCCCCCGGCCGCCCCGTCCGCCGCGGCGAAAGGGGCGCCGGGACTCCGCCCCGTCCGCCCGCGGCGGCCGCGAACGTCGGAAAAGCGGAACGACACGGCGTATCGTTCCACTTTCGGACGTTGCGTTCCACTTCGCGGGGAGCCCGCCTCCCGGACGGCAGCCGGAACGCAACGGAAGCCGTCAGACGACGGCACATGGCTAATTTGCATACGGGGGAGCGGAGAAAAGGGGGGGGGGGGGGGGGGGGGGCGTACGGACCGCGAGGTCGCCGGTTCGAGCCCCGCTTTAGGCAAGGCCAAGGTTCGACTCCCACTCGGTCCAAAAGTAAAACATGCTGCCAAAAGTAAAACATGCTGTGTTTGAGATCTTCTAATCATTACGGACCAAAGTTTACAGCCTTTTGTTGCTGATTTTATTATTCTGACAAATCCGAAGCTACTACCACAATGTTATTTACTCGGAATGGAATATCAATGCAACAATCTATGTGCGTTCACGAGTGAGTGCATCCTCCACACAAGAGAGACAATGGCGTTGTTTTCATTGAAATTAAGTTACTATCAATGTGAGAGTAGGCTATTTGAAATGGTCAACTGCCTATGTTAATAATAATAATAATGCAGAATTCTAGACCGGAGCAGAAGACAAGAAGGGGGGAGGGGCTGAAACCTTATCGGCCAATCATGACTCACACAGCCTTGTTGCCCTGTTCACCCAGCATGCAACTGTGCTTCCACAATGCTATTCTACAAACATTTATATTGTAAAATACTATTTTAACATGTTAAAATGCTGTCATTCAGATAATTGTGTGGCTGTAACCCAAATCAAATCCCTTTCAGAAAAATGAAAGAAGAAAAGGAGAGAGACAGAAAAAATACAACCGTGACCCCAAATGTGGTTTTTATTATTATTATTATTGAATGAATGAATAAATGAATTTTTTATTAACAGAGATGAGAGTTACAGTACAAGTCAAGTACACACTGCTACAAAACTGATAACAGCTTGGAGAATTACAGTACAATTCAAGTACAACTGCATCAAATCTGAAAAACTGATTGGACACACTAGTTAAGCATACACTTGTTTACAATAGTGGCCAACTTGTTCATTTCATTGAGGCATTCAAATACCGTACATACAAAACAACTATTCAGTAAAATCAGAAGCAGCAAATCATGGAGGCAAAATCATAGTGGGGGTAAAAAAGGGAAAAGAGAAATGTACAGTACACAGAAATACATCCAAATACAAACAGTTAATATGCATATAACAAGACTAGCAAAGAAGCGCAAGGTCAAAAATAAAATAAATAAATTAAAACACAAACAGTCAGTATAAAATATGTTCTGGAGTAATGATTTGAATTCACCGAAAGGTGGCAGTGAGGTCAATTTTAAAGAATGTTGGAGATCATTCCATGACGTTGGGCCACTGACAGAGAAAGCAGTCTTACCAAGTTTTGTCCTAGTGAAAGGAACCTTTAGTGTTAGAAAATCACTAGAACGGGACTGTTAAGTGCCATGCATTGGTACTAACATAGAGGAAATATAGGTAGGGAGACGGCCAGCTAAGGCTTTATATAAAAATAAGTGCCAATGCTGATCACGTCGTACAGTTAAAGATGATAAACCTGAGTTTGAGTATAGTGTACAGTGATGTGTACCATAGCTATCACCTGTAATCCACCGCAAGGCAGAATGGTAGACAGTATCAAGCTCCTTTAAAAATGAAGAAGCAGCAGATCTATAAATAATGTCCCCATAGTCCAGTACGGAGAGAAATGTGGTCTCGATAACTGCCTTCTTGCAAGAATTTGGAAAACAATGTTTATTACTATACAGGAAACCTAGCTTTTGCCTTAGTTTGGAGACAAGATCACTTATATGGAATTTATAAGAAAGTTTATCGTCAAGCCAAATGCCCAGATATTTATACTCAGAGACCCTCTCAATTACAGAGCCACTAGCAGAAGTTATGCGAACACTGTCTGAATCGGTATTCACAGCCCTAGTGAAGAGCATAAATGTGTGTGTGTGTGTGTGTGTGTGTGTGTGTGTGTGTGTGTGTGTGTGTGTGTGTGTGTGTGTGTGTGTGTGTTATGGTTGTATTTACAAGCTGTGGTATACAGTACATATTGATATGACATATGATGTATTAATGTGATAGACCATATATAGTGGGTTTTAAGTGTGGTGATCTGAACACAGCATTGCACTCTAGTGAAAATGCTGCATTTTATATCCAATATAAGCACACAACAGATGTGAAGCAGTCAGCGGATTACAGCATATGAAGCTCCAAACCCCATAACCAAAGCCAGCCAGAGCTAAAGCTATACGTGTATTTGCTTTTTGAAACACCCTGCCAGCTATGTGAATTATTTTGTTTTGGCTGTACTTACTACTGTTCTATTTTGTCTAACAAAACAATAATTGTATCAACACCAACTGTATTAAGACATATTCTACTAAGAGTATCAATTACAGTTATAATACATGTCATCATTTTAATTTAGTTCCCGAGAGTGTACAAATGTGAACCAAATGGACCCTAGCGGGTCCATTTGGTTTCATTTGTACACACTCAGGAAAAAAAGGTTCTAAAAGAAAAATCATTAACATGGTGAAACACAACTTGATGATGTCATCAAGCTGTGTTTCAGCATGTTAATCATTTTATCAGACCTCCATTTCTAGGAAACAATGGGGGGATTTTTTTATAATGTGCTCACAACATCTATAGGTATATTAACATAGTAAAATGTTGAAAATGGGTGGAATTCCCCTTTAAGTCACTTACATGGGAAACATCATCTTAGATTTTGTGTACACTACAGTATTTATTAGAAAATAGACATTAGCAGTATAGCTGAATAGCTGCCCTGTGTATGCAAATTAGCCATGTGCTGTTCCATGTGTTGCCATGTCCGGTTATTATAAACCTCTTGGCTTGGGCCTGTTTACATGCACCTAGTTGCTTTGTTCTCGCGGGGAAACTGGCAACCCACCGGAGCCGGTGTGCGTTATTACGATACAAATGAATAAACGGATTGCTAACTGACATAATACTAACTGACATAATAATAATTATGTAAACATGCAGGACAAATTGTGAAACATTAAGCACACACCGCAGGGACTCGAACCCCGTTTCTGTAAACAGAAAGCACCACTGCCAATGTGACGAGCCATATTCACCATGCCTTACATGAATACACTTTAAATACACGTAAAATATAAGCCATGCTGATGGTGATCATAATAACATTACAGTCCATAAAAACGGAGCTTCAACAGCTTCAAACTATAACAAAATGAACGATAAAGTGTGATCGTTGTTAGGTTGGATCTGTAAGGAGCCTGCATGTAGCCTATAGCCCTACTATAGACACATTACGACATCGCCGTTCACTTTATGGGGCGAGCCTAATGGCGGCTCTATACATAGACTTCTATTGAGAATGGGGACAATTGTTCGTCTGCATTCGCTCAGTTTCTGACCCCTCAATGTCTCTAGCCGGTCCCCTGCTAAAGCTAGGTTGCCGGTTAGCATAATGATGATAAGCGATAGCCTTAGCATCAGTTCCACGGTCAAAGACAAGTGAATAAAAACATCTGGCAATTCAAACACGCAATAATACATGCCTTTGGAGGTTTTGTGATACATGTGTGTGGTCAATGAAACTTCTGCGGCACACGTCGCGTCGGCGTTGTGGTCCAAACCATGTGTTTTCATCACCACAGTCTTATCAGAACAGCAGCATTAGGAGTTGCGACATCAAGGGGGCAGAAAGCAACGCATTGACCTGGTTCAGGGATGCCCATTTTGTCCCTATTCCCTATAGGAGTTTATGTAGAAGAGCCTCCATTGCTCTGGCGCCATGAAGCGAACGAAGTTGTCGCAAATCTGACTATCGCTTAGCCTATAGCTCAGAGCAGCTAGAACGGCAAATATCCAACCATCCCCGACCGATCTAAGTACAAATCCACTGTATTCACCAAGTCACCACCACAGTATAAGCACAAAAGCCTCTCATTTTAACAAGTCATGGAGTTTATCTGTGGTTCTATGACAAAGAAAGTGCATTTATTTGCCTACCTCGGTTGCCGTTTATGTTCCAGCATGTTGTCCAGCATGTTAGCAGCAGCAGCAGCAGCAGCACCACCACCACCACCACCACCGGACAATAGGCAGGCAATCCGCGCCTCAACGTCCAAATAAAACATAAAATATAAAATCCAAGATTGTGAGACAGCCAGCCAGCCATGACAAAGGCATTTCAAATACCTTGATTTGTTTGAAAGCCACGATAAATAGCGAAATGGAGACCCACGACCATCATCATCCTGCTCGCCGGGCTGCTGCTGCTGCTCCTACCCCTCCACTTGTAACAAAGCCTCTCCAGCCCAAACGAAACAAAACAAAGCAGCGTGGTCCACGTGGCCATGTCCAGATAAAATATTAAATTCATGCATTCATTAATATATATATTATAGGTGTCCTCTTCATTTAATTATGAATCATTACGTGTGTCATCATCTCCCCACTCTCTGCTGCAGCGCCACAGAAGCATGCCTTTTCCTGGCCAAAACTAATCCAAATCATTTTAAAAAACGTCTAGAATTACCTGTCGGGTCCTTGTTGATGTGTAAGGAGTGGGATATTGCCACTCAATATTTTTCTGGTGTCTTCCAGGATTTTAAAAATAATATTTAATACACCGTCTCTGTAAGTGTGGGAGACGGACTAAAAACCAAGATGGCTGCTACTGGGCATTGGAAGAGGAGCAAAACCAAAACAGAGGGGGGCGTGAGATTGACAGCTCTTCAGGCCAATGGGCGAGCAGAGATTTAGGACTTCAGGATTCCTAAACCAGACCGCCTGCCTATTGGCCGAAGGCAAAACAAGTGACAGGCCAATAGCGTGGCAGGGATTTAGGACTGGTTTAGGAATCCTTACTGAGGACAACCTTCTCCCGAGGGCGCGAGGAGATTTTTTCAATATTTGAGCATATTTGTACAAGATTGAGACAAATCAACATCTGTAATGGTCTAAACTAGGTAGATTAGGTTCTGTCACTATAATATTACCATTCGAAATGACTTAAAGGAGATTTTTTCAATATTTGAGCATATTTGTACAAGATTGAGACAAATCAACATCTGTAATGGTCTAAACTAGGTAGATTAGGTTCTGTCACTATAATATTACCATTCGAAATGACTTAAAGGAGATTTTTTCAATATTTGAGCATATTTGTACAAGATTGAGACAAATCAACATCTGTAATGGTCTAAACTAGGTAGATTAGGTTCTGTCACTATAATATTACCATTCGAAATGACTTAAAGGAGATTTTTTCAATATTTGAGCATATTTGTACAAGATTGAGACAAATCAACATCTGTAATGGTCTAAACTAGGTAGATTAGGTTCTGTCACTATAATATTACCATTCGAAATGACTTAAAGGAGATTTTTTCAATATTTGAGCATATTTGTACAAGATTGAGACAAATCAACATCTGTAATGGTCTAAACTAGGTAGATTAGGTTCTGTCACTATAATATTACCATTCGAAATGACTTAAAGGAGATTTTTTCAATATTTGAGCATATTTGTACAAGATTGAGACAAATCAACATCTGTAATGGTCTAAACTAGGTAGATTAGGTTCTGTCACTATAATATTACCATTCGAAATGACTTAAAGGAGATTTTTTCAATATTTGAGCATATTTGTACAAGATTGAGACAAATCAACATCTGTAATGGTCTAAACTAGGTAGATTAGGTTCTGTCACTATAATATTACCATTCGAAATGACTTAAAGGAGATTTTTTCAATATTTGAGCATATTTGTACAAGATTGAGACAAATCAACATCTGTAATGGTCTAAACTAGGTAGATTAGGTTCTGTCACTATAATATTACCATTCGAAATGACTTAAAGGAGATTTTTTCAATATTTGAGCATATTTGTACAAGATTGAGACAAATCAACATCTGTAATGGTCTAAACTAGGTAGATTAGGTTCTGTCACTATAATATTACCATTCGAAATGACTTAAAGGAGATTTTTTCAATATTTGAGCATATTTGTACAAGATTGAGACAAATCAACATCTGTAATGGTCTAAACTAGGTAGATTAGGTTCTGTCACTATAATATTACCATTCGAAATGACTTAAAGGAGATTTTTTCAATATTTGAGCATATTTGTACAAGATTGAGACAAATCAACATCTGTAATGGTCTAAACTAGGTAGATTAGGTTCTGTCACTATAATATTACCATTCGAAATGACTTAAAGGAGATTTTTTCAATATTTGAGCATATTTGTACAAGATTGAGACAAATCAACATCTGTAATGGTCTAAACTAGGTAGATTAGGTTCTGTCACTATAATATTACCATTCGAAATGACTTAAAGGAGATTTTTTCAATATTTGAGCATATTTGTACAAGATTGAGACAAATCAACATCTGTAATGGTCTAAACTAGGTAGATTAGGTTCTGTCACTATAATATTACCATTCGAAATGACTTAAAGGAGATTTTTTCAATATTTGAGCATATTTGTACAAGATTGAGACAAATCAACATCTGTAATGGTCTAAACTAGGTAGATTAGGTTCTGTCACTATAATATTACCATTCGAAATGACTTAAAGGAGATTTTTTCAATATTTGAGCATATTTGTACAAGATTGAGACAAATCAACATCTGTAATGGTCTAAACTAGGTAGATTAGGTTCTGTCACTATAATATTACCATTCGAAATGACTTAAAGGAGATTTTTTCAATATTTGAGCATATTTGTACAAGATTGAGACAAATCAACATCTGTAATGGTCTAAACTAGGTAGATTAGGTTCTGTCACTATAATATTACCATTCGAAATGACTTAAAGGAGATTTTTTCAATATTTGAGCATATTTGTACAAGATTGAGACAAATCAACATCTGTAATGGTCTAAACTAGGTAGATTAGGTTCTGTCACTATAATATTACCATTCGAAATGACTTAAAGGAGATTTTTTCAATATTTGAGCATATTTGTACAAGATTGAGACAAATCAACATCTGTAATGGTCTAAACTAGGTAGATTAGGTTCTGTCACTATAATATTACCATTCGAAATGACTTAAAGGAGATTTTTTCAATATTTGAGCATATTTGTACAAGATTGAGACAAATCAACATCTGTAATGGTCTAAACTAGGTAGATTAGGTTCTGTCACTATAATATTACCATTCGAAATGACTTAAAGGAGATTTTTTCAATATTTGAGCATATTTGTACAAGATTGAGACAAATCAACATCTGTAATGGTCTAAACTAGGTAGATTAGGTTCTGTCACTATAATATTACCATTCGAAATGACTTAAAGGAGATTTTTTCAATATTTGAGCATATTTGTACAAGATTGAGACAAATCAACATCTGTAATGGTCTAAACTAGGTAGATTAGGTTCTGTCACTATAATATTACCATTCGAAATGACTTAAAGGAGATTTTTTCAATATTTGAGCATATTTGTACAAGATTGAGACAAATCAACATCTGTAATGGTCTAAACTAGGTAGATTAGGTTCTGTCACTATAATATTACCATTCGAAATGACTTAAAGGAGATTTTTTCAATATTTGAGCATATTTGTACAAGATTGAGACAAATCAACATCTGTAATGGTCTAAACTAGGTAGATTAGGTTCTGTCACTATAATATTACCATTCGAAATGACTTAAAGGAGATTTTTTCAATATTTGAGCATATTTGTACAAGATTGAGACAAATCAACATCTGTAATGGTCTAAACTAGGTAGATTAGGTTCTGTCACTATAATATTACCATTCGAAATGACTTAAAGGAGATTTTTTTCAATATTTGAGCATATTTGTACAAGATTGAGACAAATCAACATCTGTAATGGTCTAAACTAGGTAGATTAGGTTCTGTCACTATAATATTACCATTCGAAATGACTTAAAGGAGATTTTTTCAATATTTGAGCATATTTGTACAAGATTGAGACAAATCACATCTGTAATGGTCTAAACTAGGTAGATTAGGTTCTGTCACTATAATATTACCATTCGAAATGACTTAAAGGAGATTTTTTCAATATTTGAGCATATTTGTACAAGATTGAGACAAATCAACATCTGTAATGGTCTAAACTAGGTAGATTAGGTTCTGTCACTATAATATTACCATTCGAAATGACTTAAAGGAGATTTTTTTCAATATTTGAGCATATTTGTACAAGATTGAGACAAATCAACATCTGTAATGGTCTAAACTAGGTAGATTAGGTTCTGTCACTATAATATTACCATTCGAAATGACTTAAAGGAGATTTTTTCAATATTTGAGCATATTTGTACAAGATTGAGACAAATCAACATCTGTAATGGTCTAAACTAGGTAGATTAGGTTCTGTCACTATAATATTACCATTCGAAATGACTTAAACGGTCATTTGTGAGTCATTCAAAGTAAATATCCACCAGATCTGCTGTAACAGTGTGTGTTGGAGGACATCTGATGACATCTGTTGGCCTGAATGGCTTACTGCACCATGAACCGTTATTCGTCTGTGGGTGTTTTATTATTAAATGGTTGAGACAAGTCAAGAATGGTATTCTTAACTAGTGCGTGCAATCACTTTAAATTTCATGTAGTTGAACTTGACTTGTACTGTCATCATTTATGTATGTATTTATGTATTTATTTATTTTAATAATAACAATAATAACAAATCCAAACAAGACATGGATGCATGCATGCATTCATTAATTCATTCAAGAAAAACATCCATTTGGTTCACATTTGTAGCAAAAATGAGTGGAATAGTGGAATCTTGATCAAAAACTACTTGCAGTCGTGTTAGGAGGTGCTTTCAGGTATTGCAATGAAATACATGGCTTTCTACGAGGCATAATGTTTACACATGCAGGACAAATTGTGAAACTTCAGGCTCACACCGCAGGGGTTCGAACCCTACACCTGTTATACAGGAGCACCGACTTGCCAGTGTCTTGTGCCAAATTCACATTCAATGTCCATACATGATAACAATAGCCAAGTATCTTCATCGCCAGATTGGTGGGCCATGGGGATAATATAATACAATTATGTAATACAATTGTTTCATACAGTGACATGTACCCATATTTTTTAGTGCTTAAAGGGGAATCCCACCCATTTCCAATGTTTTCACGAGAGGATCTGAGAGAGCTGAAAGGGGGTCTGAAAGAAAAAAGTCATTAACATGGTGAAAAACATCTTGATGGTGGCATCAGATGCATTTCACCATGTTAATGACTTTTTCAGACCTCCGTTTTTAGGAAATGCAAAATTGGGAGAAGCTTTTCATCATGTCCACACAACATCCCTAAGGTATACTAATGACACATTAAAATGTGGAAAACGGGTGGAGTTCACCTTTAATAAATAATGTTTTTTCATGCTGTCACGATCGAAGCATTGCTATTACTTCTACCCTAGGGTAAGGCGTATCAACAACGAAAAAGGGCGGAATTGCCCTTTAGGTGGCTAAATGAAAGCAGACAGCGTCAGTCTATTATATCCATTCATGTATCCACAGCTAAAAACGGCCCAAAACGCAATTAGAATAAAAGTCGAGGCCTTACCTAGTCATCAGCTTATGGGAGAGAGCATTTTAATGTGCGTGCAGTGTTTATTTTATTATGATTCCATACCTGTCATCTGTCTGCTGCTGCTGCTGCAAGGATGGATGACATCGTTAGCATGATGTTAGCATGCCTCTTCAAGCCCCCAAAGTACTCCAAATACACCAGAAAAACGTCCACCATCACCTGCCGAGTCCTTGCAGAGGTGTACTGGGTTGGATCCCACCACACAATATTTTTAGATTGCCCTTTACGATTTTTAAAAAAATATAGAATATAGCCTACAGTATGTGTTCTCCAGCTCCTCTCCTGCTGCTGCTGCGATGATGATCGTTAGCATGATGTTAGCATGCCTCTTCAAGCCTCCAAAGTAGTCCAAATGCACAAGAAAAACGTCCACCATTACCTGGCGAGTCCTTGCAGAGGTGTACTGGGTTGGATCCCACCACTCAATATTTTTCTAGTGTCTTCCAGGATTTTAAAAATAATATTTAATACACCAGTTCTGTAAGTGTGGGAGAACAGCCAAGATGGCTGCCAGGGGAGCAAAACCATAACAGGAAGGAGCGTGAGATTGACAGCTCTTCAGGCCAATGGGCGAGCAGAGATTTAGGACTTCAGGATTCCTAAACCAGACCGCCTGCCTATTGGCCGAAGGCAAAACAAGTGACAGGCCAATAGCGTGGCAGGGATTTAGGACTGGTTTAGGAATCCTTACTGAGGACAACCTTCTCCCGAGGGCGCGAAAGATCCCGCTCGTTCTTTGAGGTTTTGGCCCCGGCGCCTTTTGCGGGGCCCCGGAGGGGCATGAGGGAACAAATAAAGACGTTTTATTGTCCACAAAGTGGAAATTTGTCTTCGGTCTCATGTACAGCAGACAACAGGACAACAACAACAGAAACACTTACACATTTATACCGTCTACAAGAGGGGAGTAATTCAAACTCTTAATTGTTTGTCTCTTGCCAATTATTTTTGAGGCAATGTTAACTATCCGCTGTAACCTTGTTTCACCTTTTACATTGAGGTTGCCACACCACATTCCCACGTTAAAAGTCATGGTTTCCTCTATCAGGTTCTTATAGATTGTTTACATAATGTTTTTGGCTCACACAAAACGAGTTAATCTTATGTAATAGGTGCAGGCGATGGTTACAGGTTTTAAAACTATATTCGTTGTTTTCATTGAAATTAATGCCTATGTTAATAATAATAATAATAATAATAATAATAATAAATCACACGCTGTTACATATCTTTTGACAATATCTCACTTTGCAATAACTACTTGGGTTAATTGCAAAAGAGAAAATGGGACACTTACTGTATAATAATGCATTGATGTATTGTGCTCTCTGTGCAGTAAGCAAATAAGGCCACAAGGTGTCACCAGTGGAGCACTTTACTCTGGTGCTGATCCCCTTTCTATTTGAATCATCAATATTCTATTCGGAATGGTCCTGAGTGTTAATTGATCTAAAGTTGTGCTTGATCTTACTATAAAAGTAATATAATTCCATTTGAATACATTCATTTAATCTATTCTCTATTCTTGCAATGTTGCTTAACCTATTACTCTTCATAGGCAAGTCACTGGAGGATTCAGGGTCGACTATACTGGATTTTCACACCAGCATAGGATGTAGTCTGCATTCTTTGTCAATTGGAATATATCGTTTGTGTCAGAAGGACATAAACACTAACCCATTAATGTAGATTCTCTCGCATAGCACACTTAAAAAAATATATATATATATATTGTTTTTACTTAAGTCAAGGATGACCACAAGTGGCAAACTGTCAGGGTGGAACTCAAGATGTGTGTGGAACCCAATTGCAGAACAGACAGGCAGGAACAAGAACGCCCAATATAAGTATTTATTGAACACAACAGGAACACAGGAACAGAACACCAGGACTATACTCAAGCACAGAACAAAAGGAAACAAGGGTTTAAAAAGGGGTAACCAAACACAGTTGAACATAACTAACAATCAACACTGGGAATGGCTGGGATACAAAGAGGACACAGGTGGAGAAACTATCACAGGGAGGTAAGACAAGACAGGCAAACAATACTAGGGACAAACAGGAAATACTAAAGGCAACACTACAAAGTAAAATAACATAGAACCCATATCGTCACCTTATTAAACTAATGGCCTAAGTCATTTTTTGCCGAAAATGAGTTTTTGGCCTAAATCCCCTCCTGATGATGCTGGCCACCTCTGGTAAAAGCGCCTAAGCTCTAACTTAAAAAGGCCTTCCTGTTACATCCTATTAAAAATTGCCTTTGTCAAGAGTGAGACTTAGGCCATTTTAGTTTGCCTAAGTCATAATAAATTGTGACTTAGGCCATTTAACACACCTTTCAAAAGGGCTTCTTAAGGGGGAGGAAACAAAACATCCCATTTAAAGATGTAATTTCAATGCTTCAGGCCTTGTCCCTTGGTGGTAAGATATAACCTTTACTCTAAGAACATACAAGCGTACTTCATCCTTGTATGTTGTGTAGTCATTTAGTATTTTACCTTCATGCAAGTTATAGTTTAATCTTGGTAATTCCTTAAAAAAAAAAAAAAAAAAAAACTAATTTCACTCACTCGCCAGTGGGTTGTACAGCATTCATTAGGCTAGATAGTAATTAGCAGTGTTGGGCAGTAACAAATTTTAGATTACATATTACTTTAATATTATTAGTTTTGCTCCAAAAAGTAAAGTAACGAGATTACTCTGCAAAAATGGGTAATAAGTAATGCATTACTTTGCAAGTAACACCAAGTTACTTGTTTAAAATGAGCTTGTTGTTGCATGCAAAAATACAACAGATTTACAAGCTATCGACAGGTACTGTAACAACAGAGATGTGCACTAGATTGTAGATCCATGTGCACTAGATTGTAGATCCAGTCCACACGCTGCATCCTGCGCACAGCTATGTACACTACAAATCGATTGCTGCTTTATTTTGTATTTTATTTTTAAATACACAACCTCAACGGTCTTTGTACACTATAAAAAGGTTAAAAAGTCAAGTTTGTTAGTTGCAGGTCTGTGTGATTCAAGGTTAAAATGTTCCCATTGCTTCTATCTGCTCCTTTTTATTATTATTATTATTATTTTTTATCTAAAAAAGAAATTTACAATGTTGGATTTTGTTGGCTTTGTTTTCAGGTACAGTTTGTGGGATTGGAGACTATAATTATTCCAATAAATTGGATTCAGTTCTAAAAAAAAAAAAGAGCTCGCTAAACAGATTATGTTGTACATCTCTATTTTTTCAAAGGTGGGGGTTGAGAACTTGGGAAAGTAATAATGTAAGATGTAATTTATTACTCTTCGATTCCAGTAATAAGTAAAGTAATGATATTACTTTGTCCAAGGGGTAACAAGTAAAGAAGTTACTTTCCTAAGTAATATTGACCAACACTGGTAATTAGTTACAGTAACTTGTTACTAGAAGTATGTCATTTGAGAATTTCACAAATATTGCCATTGAAAAGTCAATAAATTGTCAGTGAGTTGGCAGGCAGGCAGGCAGGCAGGGAGGGAGGGAGGGAGGGAGGCAGGCAGGCAGGCAGGCAGGCAGGCCGGGGGGGAGGCAGAGAGGCAGGGAGGGAGGGAGGCAGGCAGGCGGGGAGGGAGGAAGCCAGGGAGGGAGGGAGGCAGGCAGGCAGGCAGGCCGGGAGGGAGGCAGAGAGGCAGGGAGGGATGAAGGCAGGCAGGCAGGTAGGGAGGGAGGGAGGCAGGCAGAAAGGCAGATAGGCAGGCAGGGAGGGAGGGAGGGGGGAGGTAGGCAGGGAGGCAGGCAGGCAGGCAGGCAGGCAGGGAGGGAGACAGGCAGGCAGGCAGGGAGGGAGGGAGGGAGGCAGGCAGGGAGGGAGGGAGGGAGGCAGGAAGGCAGGCAGGCAGGCAGGCAGGCGGGCAGGCAGGCAGGCAGGCAGGCAGGCAGGCAGGCAGGCAGGCAGGCAGGGAGGCAGGCAGGCAGGCAGGCCGGGAGGGAGGCAGAGACACTGTCAGAGACACAGGGAGCCAGGCAGGAAGGCGGGAGGGAGGCATGCAGGGAGGGAGGGAGGCAGGCAGGCAGGCAGGCAGGCAGGCAGGCAGGGAGGGAGGGAGGCAGGCAGGCAGGCAGGCAGGCAGGCAGGCA